>BMAO01039133.1:0-103726 GCA_019973975.1 Trichonephila clavata
GAGGTATGTAGCCTTTATTTCCTAAGTTCATACGTGGAGGCGCACTTCTCTGTAAACCACTTTCCGCCAAGCAGCGTATTATTGTAGTGAGTGATAAATAATGTGCTGTAATTCATCCTAAATGATAATTCATTTTGGTTTATTAATGAATGCACCTGTTTTTATCATTCCTTTTTATTAATGAAAATGTCGAGAATACCTGCTATGATAAATTTTCTTTTATTAATTTTTACAAAAACATATCATTCTAATAGGAATAGAGAAACGCCATTTTGATTCTGTATATACATAATTTTAGCTTGCTGTTTGAATCGAGGGATAAAATTTTATCACCCAATAACCTTCTTTAATTTGAAAAAGCATTTCTCTAGAGTTTCAAATGCCCTTGTCTTACCACTTATCAGAAAAGAGCTATATTACGCATCATCATATTAAATAATTCTTTAATTCTTACCAAAATAAAAATCATATTGTAGTGTCTAAATACTATTCTATAATAAGTTTAATCATAGCTATTACATTCTCGTCTTTTGAAAATAAATATTTAAAGTGAAAAATTTAAAAAGTAATTTTAAGTGAAAGGCTATAGATCAGCCACACTGAAAAGCGTCAAAAAACAAATGAATGAAACATTCATTTTCACTTAGAGCTGTGTCCCACATAATCTTGCATTTGAATTGATTACACAACATTCATTCCTTTCCTAATTTGTTCTTTTCTCCATCTCCTTTTCATAACAGAAATGATATTCAAATATAAACCTCTCCCTACTTCAGAAGACGTCATAATCTCAACTGTCTCAATTAAGCGATATAAAAAGACGTTGTAACGCTACCAGCCAGAATCACTCCTGGAACAATTTTATCGATTTTCATATTAGGAGATTTAATCTATCATTTTATCTGCAATGAAGGGAGGTTGAAGTGAAAAAAGAACATTTCAATTGCTAAAGAGACTAGGGTGATGAGTAGGTAGGTTCCTTCATTAAGTTTTCATCCTCCCTTCTTCAACCCTCTCCACAATCGCCCAATTGAAATGAATGAGTGCTTATCGCACTGTACGGTTCTAATTATTCTTAGAATAAGCTGCAAAAAGCACATTTGGAACGAAAATATGTGATATGCACGAATTCTTCCAGTTTCTTTCTACTTTTATCATTTGAGTAGCTTAAAATGAGCTTTTTACTATATCCCATTATACATTTCGCGGCATTAGTCTTCTGCTTAAGGTATGATTATTTTCTACTTTTTTATTCTTTTCCCTAGTTCGAAAACGATTTTCCTCCCTGAAAAGTTCTTTTGTTTCATCATGGGATAATCGAGCTCAGAATGTTCTGATTATCTATTATATCTATTTATAATTAACGATAAATAAATGGAAAATTGTGTGCTAGAAAATAGAGATATTGAAAGAGGAAGGAAAACTAGAAATACTAATTAAAATTCTTTTTCGAGATGTTTGATATAAAGTGATATGATAACTTATCCGGTAACTCAGAAACGAAATAATTAATGGTACTAATGGACAACGAAAATGATATTGAGAAGGGATACATAATGGAACTGTAACAAAATATAATATTTTAGCAGCGACTATTTCAGTAAATGATTCAACTAATCGAAAACTAGATGATTAATAAAACTATATCACACACATAAACGGTTCTTATAAAGATCTCATTCAATTTTAACACTCGATGGAGTTTTTAAAGTATGTTTCCTAAGATATAAAAGTTTAATTAAAGGAAGTAATTGTATTTCCTTTAATTTTATGAACAAATAAAAAACAGATTTAATTTTTGAATTGGAAAAATCCATTAATTTTATATCATTGTTTTTTTTTTCTTAAGAGAATTTCACAATAATGAAAAAGAAAAAATGCTATTAAAAATTACTTCCGACATCAATTGGCATTCTAGTATTATTTTTATTTTAATCATAATCAATATCATTTATTACAAAATACCTTAAATAACGACACAATTATTTGTACTGGTATTTTATTTCTTATTCTAGGGTAGGAATGGCGAACCCGTGGCATACGTGCCATTGATGGCATGCGAAAAGATGTTTTTGGCATGCCAATGATCAAAAAATGGTTTGCATTTTATTTCAAAATTTACTATTACGTATTACGAACAAACGCGAGTGATCGGTAGCGAGGTGGCTTGGAGCGCACTCTTTTATTATTGTCGTTACGTCGTAGACTATTATTGCTTATGATGTTAAGTTTGTTTTCGCATAGCATAGTCCATTTCATTGACACAACTGAACTTCAAAGTTTATTTGCGTTATACTTATGATTTTTAATTGTTATTTTACATGGCTAGTTCAGCAAAAGATTAAAAAGTGCAAGATAATAAGTGCAACAGAGAATTTCAAATTCGATGGATTGAGAAACACGGCATTATAAGTAAAGGCGACAAAGCGGTGTGTGTTTTATGTTCTGGAAGAGTGGTACGCAGAACATCGTCTGTAAAACAGTATTCTGAAACAAATCACAAACCTTCTTGTCAAAAAAGTGAACCATAGCAAAAATAATTATTGCTTAGAAACCGTTTGGCAGATGACTCAAATTCAGCGTGTATTTTACAAGATATAACATAAAGCTATTTGTCTTACACTCTTCAACAACCGAAGTCACACTAATGTTACTTTCATTTGAATTGCACATATAACTAAAATATTTATAACTATACAGTGCAAAAGATATTTTTTCGTGGTAAATAGAGTTTTGTGTTGATAGTGTTCATTTTTATTATTTCCCAAGTTTTTTTTTATTTGATGGCCCGTCTATACCTCATTAAACACTTCTTTAGAAACAAGATATCAGTCATTGGCATGGCCAAGTAATTTTAGCGCGTTTTTCACATGTTGTATTTTACAATAATGCAACTAATAAACTTTTTACTAACAAAAAGTAGTACTATACTTAAAAAAAATTTTTTTTTTAATTTAACAATTATTAAATTTAAATATGATTCGGCTCATCTAGGGCACAAATGTGACCAAAGGCCGAAAACCTGAGGTCAATCGGTTGCTTATTGGCTGAGAAAAAGGTACGACAAAATATGGAACGAGGACGAAGACGAAATTTGAGTCCTAATAGCGCTTTTTTTGCACTACGTGTAAAACGCGCTAAAAAAATGGCACGTTGATCCATAAGGGTTCACCAATACTGGTCTAGGGCGTGGGTCAACACACTTTCGAGATAGGAGAAACAAGTAGTAAGTGAAGCAAAATGATCAAGGTATCAAAGAGCTAAATGATACATGCATATGCGTTCTCGGGGGGTGGGCAGTGGGGTAGTAGTCACAATTAAGACTGCCTAGTTCCAATGATTTTTTATCATATTTAAATAAAATTTCAAATTAAATAACCTTTTCCATTTCTTCAAAAACTATTACATATATATATATATATATATATATATATATATGTATATATGTAAGAAACCATTTACAAGTATCATAATATTAGAATGACATTTGAGCTTCGAAAAATCTGTATCCATATACCTTAAGGTATCGATAATATTGTAGAATTGACACTTTTTGAAGCTTTGCGAAAAAATTTCTGTACCCATAATACCTTAAGGTACATTAAAATTGTGAATTTTACCGAAAACGACAATTTTTATAGATGATCATTATTATAAAGTGCGAACAATTATTAAGCTTCAAAAATCTTTTTTTTTTTTTTTTTTTTTTTTTTTTTTTTTTTTTTTTTTTTTTTTTTTTTTTTTTTTTTTTTTTTATATTTATATATTATCTTATTAGCTTCATATAAATACTAAGTTTATTATTTTACATTCTCTAGAACAAAAACTGCAAGTGTTTTAATAAAAGCAGATGTCATTACTTTAAGCAAGATGGCATACTTAAAAACGCGTTTTACTCGAAATGCATTTTTTTTTTGAAAATACTCAAACGGGGCAGCGATTGCTGAAAAAGTTTTTAAAATAATTAACTGAAAGTTTTTGTGTATGTTCTGCTTAATCGTAGAAATGTTTTAATCTCCAGTCTTATCAATCACTGCTTTGTTACAAAATTTATAGTCCCTTATGTGAATACAATCACTATTTTTAAAGAAATTTCATATTATAACTAGGTTAAAGTACTCTAGTTCTTATAAAAATTAAAATATCTCTCATCCTGAAAGTTATTTCAAAAATGAATAGCAAAGCAACATATTGAAATTAAAAAATTGACAATTTGTTCATAAACTTTTTGTACAGAATATGCCTCATTTATGTAATTTTTTGTAAATTTTGACCAACTTTTTCCCATTATAATAATAATTTCTTTTTATCTTCTTAATTTTAGCATATTTTTCTCAAAACGTACTAAAGTCAAAACACCACAACAAAATTCCATAACTCAATTTTTTTTGAAAAAAGTTGTCGCAAGTAGTTGGATATCTTAAAGGCTTTATTCTATAATTTCATATTAACACAAATGATTAAAATTTAATTTGGTTGTTTATGCATATATAAATCATTTTTATCACTCTTTTTATTAACCATTATAAATGTATATAGAATGTATTTTCCTCACTTGTGTTTAGGTTTAAGGTGTATTTCTTGTGCATTCACGAGTATTCCGGAACTCATGCATTTAAAAAGAAAAATAACGTTACTGGAAATAAATCACATTTAGGATGATTTTTATGGCGGGCTTTCTACCTATAAATTAATTTTGATTTAGTTCTAATACTTTCACCGATTCTCAATAATTTGTAAAAATAAAACGATTTAATACTGAAGTGCCTACATTGTTATCTGTATGAAATAAATTTTTAAATGAACATGCAAATGCATGTACAACTTTTCAATCCATTGTTATAAAGAATTATAGTTTAAAGAAACTAAAAAACACCATTTTATAGTTAATCGAACTAAGTTGTAACTTAATCTTTTAGTCGCCAAATCTGGAAATGGGATCTGAAATCAGTCGCCAGATGCGGGATAGGATCTGAAAATGGGAAATCGTTAATCCTTATGATCCTGATCAAGAGGATAAAAGGACAAAATTATTAAATTATTGTACTGTCATCGATCCTGGATAAGTGAGCAAAACTTCAAATTAATCTGACCTTTTAAAGAGGGTAAAAATTGAGTTCAAAAACTCCATTACATACAAGTGAAACGTATAAAAGGGTGTTAAAAAAGGAGGAAAGGAGATGATTTTTAGCAGACATTTATGTTTGAATAGCACATGGAATCTGAAATATAAGGGCCGATACCATTTATACTAAGAACCGCAATCGGCTAGAGAGCTGAAATGCGCGGAACCTGTCATTGGGGTAATACACATTAATACATCAATTTACGCTATTCCTAATTACTCGGATCCGGAGTTATGCTATTTTCAAATCTCTTCGTTTCGTTTTTTCTTTTCGAAAGATAAAAAAATTGGTAACGTGATCGAAGAAGTTGTCGATCTTGCCAGGCAAATAAATTTGTTGTTGTTGTTACTTATCTCCTTGTCAAGCTTCTGCTAGAGGAGATCTATGAGTTTATTCACCCTCAAAAAGTCATAAACAAGCACAGGAAGACCTAGTAAGTCGTCGTAGGACAAACCCAGGCATCCAAGAATATGAGTCGGGGAAGCCTGATCGATGGGCAAATAAATTTAAAAGTATATAATGAGGACCATTCAAGAGTTGCTATATTCCCACAATCACGAGTTGACAACTGATAAGCTCACAGAAATGCAAGAGCAAGACATTGAAGAGTCTTTAGACCCTGTTCAGTCAGAAGATCGAATAACAGGAATGTGACTGAAGACCTTGCACCGCTTTACTTTCATATCGGAAAACCAGGGGTTTAACTTTTGACTCTCAATTTGGCGCGATTCTGAGCAATAAATTGTTAAACAATTTCTTAGCGAACTCGAAATATTTTCCATACAAGGAAGAATATGCAGAACTGAAAGCGGAAAGCAGAGTACATGAATTTTTCTCTCTTCAAGCAATTAAATCTCTTGCCATACCATTCAATAATTTGAAAAATACCTGTTATTTTATCTGTGGAGTTATCTCGTTCAAATTGTTTCATAATTTCGTAAATGTCCTTAATTTTGAAGACGCTTATCCAATAAGGTCCATTACAAATTTATCAACTTCATCCACTTAAATATTGACAAAATTATAGAGTAGTGCAGAGTGCCACGCGCCACAGGTTGCCAACCTCTGAGAGCAACATTTCCATTTAGAAACTTTTAGGGCATCAATTAATTAGAACTAAATGACATTTAGTACACATGGATAAGATAAACTGTCGCTTGTATGTCTAGAATGGATCAGACTTTTGTCCAACACAGTCTGGTTTGGACGAGGCACTGTTTTAAAGAACAAACTTGATGGGATGGAAAAAGGTTAAATCTTTGTTAAGGTAACTATATTTTTTAATTTCATTAAGAAATAAATGGCTTTCAGGGAATAATCACTTTTACCTATGTCCTCCTTTTAAAGCAAATACACTCTTACAACGGTCGTCATTTTAACCCGGTACTTCTTACGCAGGGTATGTCATACCCACCGACTAATTTTTAGCGCGTTTTTCACGTAGTGGAACAAAACCTTTAAGGTCATATCCTTTGAGGGACCTTATCTTGTAGGCTAATTCTAATTATACATTTTTGAACACCGCCTCTTCGGGTATGTCATACTGTGCGTGTGAATTGCCTTTACAGTTCTGAATGAGTAGGCTTTAAAATCTTATGCTATGGCGCATAATTGGAGTTATGATGAAGAAATGTGATATTTAAGTAATTCATTAAATACAGTATGTAATAGATATAGTATTATAGTATTTTTGGATGAAGAAAGTCTCTTTGAGGAGATGATAAGGAAGAATCGAATGATGAAGAGTATAATGGCAAGTATGATTCTTCTTCTGAAATCGATCCAGATTTCAGAAGAAGACACTGTTAAAAATAAACGCTTTATATGTAGAGACATAGAAACATTAGTAAAGAACTTAATTTTAAAGGAGATAAATGATGCACATCTTATCCACTCTTTCTGTTAAACTTTTGGGAAAAAAATAACTATTGCTGGAACAGTAAGAGAAGAAATTCCAAGACTTTTGAAATTAAAGAATAGAGAAGTTTACTCCTGTATGTTTAGTTTTACATAGATACAAAAATTGCTTCAGGTGCACCCAAGAAAAATTGGAATTGTCTTCTACTTTCAACTCTACATGGTGGTGATACAATGGATTCATTTGCAGCCCCATCCACATCGGATTTGGTTGAAATCTGAAATAATATCTTCCAAAATTTAACTGAGGGAGAAATTACCATCCTTGATAAAATGAACAAATCATATTCAATTGCTAGAAAATGTAATCGTTAGCCTATGACAATAGTTTTTGTGTTGTTGAACGTTGCAACAATAAATGCGCAAATGATTTTGTTAAGTACTCAGAACCCCCCCTACTAATCATCGAACCAGACGCTAATTTCTGAAGTGTTTTGGATTTCAATTTACAGAAGAATGCAAGGAATGTAGAAACCAGCAAGCAATGCTTCTATGAAATAAAAAAAGTTAAGCACTGAAAAAAATGTACCGAATGCCCTAATAAAAAAAACAACAGAAAAACTAAATATACGTGTGAAAAGTGTCATAAACACACAGTACTTCCTGCTTTTCTTTCTTTTTCACCTTTGTATACAAATTTTACCGTAAAAACAGAATGTAAACACCCTTGGGTATGAGATATCCTGCGCGAGAAATCACGTTCGTTTTTTATAGTGCGAAGAAATGCCGGGTTAAAAATGACTGTGTTATTTGAACTATTCATTAACCGAAGAGACGTATCGCTCACTATTTTATTAGTTTATTGCAGATGAAATTTTCTTTCACTTAACCCAAAACCTTAAGAAAACACGGAAAATATTAGTTATGTTTCATGCCCCCAAAAATCAATGATTGCAAATGTTCAAAACAATAGTTTTCGCGAAAAAACCACATAGATGGAAAAAGATCTCATCGCCTCAAGGTTCCAGCCTTGGCGTCGTTTTCTTCTTACAAGTCCCTAATTGCACTATTTGGAAACGCGCCAAGAGACGATGCATTCCCGCCATACTTGACATTCTTCGCATTCTCCGGTTTGCAGCCATTTATACACTTCAAAAACTTTTTCTGAAGAGAAAACTAAATAGATTGTGTTTGTTGGTGTAATGTGATTTCGACTTTTTTTTTCTTCATTGGAATTTCATAGCTTTTCAATTACAAAACCTTCTTTCCCACTTCGTTCCATCTTTTTATTTTTTTGTTCTTTTTTCATTCTTCGAACTTCTATTGGATGCATCGAGGCTATTACTTAAAATGGGTTTCTGGGCACATTAGAAAACATTCAAATGAATGTGCATTAAGAAGAAAAAAAACATCTCTTCAAATCGTTCCTGGATGTATTTTTGGTTATTTTGAAATGCATCTTGGGGTTTATTAATATTTTGATTACTGCATCGTTTGGGATTTTAAACGGTAAATAATTTTTCTTATTTTTTTCTGTAAGAAAATTATACGCAAATGCAATTTCATTTTTCTGTTGTAATAAGAGGTTCAAGATCAATTTTACTAATTCAATTCCCTACTTGTATTATAAAATTCCTTTTTGTTATAGTATTTTAAATAAAACATGAAAATACTGTTATTTTATTTGCTTAAAATTTGTATTACATGTATGTATCTTTTAGAAACTACTCCTAAGTTTGTACAAAATTGCTTTATGTTTGAAATACTTTACAAAATATTTAACTGCTGAAAAGAGAAAATAAATGAATTTAAGAGAAAAATATGAGAATGTGGATATTTCTAGCATTTTGGTATATGTACAGCGGTCTATTAAAAATAAATATATGTTTAGAGTTTAAATTGTACTAAGTACTCATTTTTTATAAGTGTAGAATTAAATTTATAAATAATTAATTTCAAAAGTAATAAGCTACTGCTATTATTGTTTTATTATAAAATGATTTTATGTACATTTTAATATTTCTTTTAATTGTCAGGGAATGATTTTAATGTTCTTGTTTACAGACATCAATACGTTATTTTTTTTTAAAATTTAACGTAAGCTTTAATGAAAGTAATTAACAATTTAAGAATTATATACACCTTCCAAGGCAAAATACTAACAATTGAAGCAAAAATACTATCTATCCAAAGTTGTAACATAATCAGTATCAATTAATTTTCAAATAAATTTGTATACCAAAGTTACACATAACAAATGCTGTAGAAAATTTTAAAAGGAAAAGAAAGTTGTTTGAAGGAGTTAAAAAAGGTACTTCTGTCCTATTTATTAACCTGAATTAAAAATAAAACTTGAAGTAAAAATATTTTTTTTTATTTGAAACACTACAAATAATAAAATTAGAAAAAAAAAAGAATTGGAGTTAAAGATTTTTTTTGTGCTAAATTTCTGTGGAAAGTATTAGCTATTTTAAGCTAACAAATAGAGTTTCTTAAGGAATCAGGTGAAATAGAATTTTGTAATATTATTAAAATATTATTTATAAAATTACTATATACACGATGATCAGGAAAAATTGTAGCTCTTTTAGAAGAAAACAGGTAGGAAATAGGTCCCCTCCCATCCACAAAATTTAAATTTAATTACAAAAACTCATTCTTATTTTATCAATTGTAAACCTTGGCATGAAAATCTCGCTAGGTTTCTAAATTTGTTCTTTTAAATTTAGAAGATCAATATTTTTGTATTAGTATGTTTACACATTTGTTATTAATTGCATCACACTCGCACATCCCCCCTACACCATTTTTTATTAATTTTACAAGAGATTAATTAAAAGATACTGTTAAACTCTTTTAACAGATAACGATTGAGTATTAGGAATAACATATTCGTTGCATTCATTTTTCGAGATTTGTTGACACAAGTAATTAATACAATTCCATGAGAACTAAAAAAAACGATTAATATCAGCAAAAGTCATAACAAAAAATGCGTACGTACTAAAAATATTCAATGTACTATATACAGGATTTTAAAAAATAAATTCATTTTGCTAAGCCTATTCTAAATAAAATATTCCACATCAACTAAGCCTACATATTTTTTCCCGTTCGCTTATGAAATTAGATTAGAGAGAGCGCGAGAGGTCACGGGGTTCCTTAATATTCAGCTCTTGTCTGTATAAATTTCTACTCGAATAAATACATTTCTTTCCATGTTTACCAAACATAACAATATTGCGGATCAATTTTGTGGATAGAGTGAGAAAGCTGGCCTACCTTCTTCGTGGCACGTTTATTTTTTTTCCCCCACGTATGTTAGTGGTGGACCAACTTCCTATAATATGGTTTCCTTACTTTGCTGTTTCTTTTCCTATTCCCACTTGAGGTGGAAGCTGTATTTCTTCAAGCGTTTTGCTTTTATGACATAACTAGAAGTATTTGTTGCTTGGGTTCTTCTTGGTACAAATGAAAGTATTTTCATTGTTACATAAGTTCCCTTTGAAGTTATTTGTTATTTTTCCCCTTCTTTCTTTTTTAAGTAAGTCTTTGCCGCTAGCGCATGATAAAAATAAAGCAAAAAGAAATACGACGACAGAAGAATTTGTAAGGTGTAGGTTATTTGTTGCTATGATAGTGTTGCGAGAGATGATTTATGGCATTTCCTTTTTGGTTACTTGTAATGTGGCATCTATATTTCAGTTTGTTTTGGGAGAAGTCAATTTATGTAGTGTCTGTTTACCGACTGCTTAGAGAAGTTACAGAACATATTTTATTAATAACCACATCTCCGTATGGGTGTTCGTAAAATGGTCAAGAAAAAGAGATAAAGCTTAGAAATATTCGAATGCATAGATTTGTATATGCTTATCAGCATTCCAAATACTTTTTGTTTTATATGTATTATATTTATATGTATTTAACTATATTTTACATACTAATTCCTTTTATTCAAAACATTTTTTTGGATTATTGTGTGCATCAATATGTAGCTCAGAACAATTTTACAATATTTATTCGTAATAGAATTAATTGTTTATTTGAGTATTTTAAGTTTGCACGGGATATTATTAGGCTCAACTTTATTTCTCAAGCTTAGTTTTTCTGAAATTGTTTTTCTACTTTTCGTAGAAATTTTTTGCAGAAGGGGAAGATTAGGTTCGTATTAAGCAAGTATTAAGCAAGTTCGTACCTTACCTCACAGCCCCAAGTCGATGATAGCTCTAGAAAACATAATAGTTTCCAATTTTGGGCAATTCACTTTTTATATGTTTACTTATGTTTCAGTTTGTTGTTCTTTGTTATCAAATTCATTAATTCTCCATTCTTTGTTTGATTGCATTTTCACTATATTTATTTTACTATACTATTATATATTATATATATATATATATATCAAATAGTATTTATCTGTAGTGTATATCTATATACATATACACGTAGTATATAATTATTTTAGTTCTAATAATTTTATACTTTTTTCTAAATGCAACATTTCAGCTAATAATACTATATTTGAAATTGCATTTAAGTCCAGAATTCGTCAACTTGTTTATCGTTCACAGATTCAGCACTTGCTAAGCATTTTTGAATGCAATTTTTGGCAAGATACTCTTCTCTGGTATTGGATTTAGAAACCTTATATCCATTATTTTCAATAGGATTTCCTTCAATATTAGAAACAGGAAAGGAAGAAGTTGGCTAGCCAGAAAACTTGCTAAATACCACTTTTATATAAATTATTTTTATATGCTGTCCTAAGAAATCAACATTTTTAATACTGTAGCATTCATATTCTTTAAATTCCAGTATCTGTTTCTTTTTGTAAGTTTTATTTATCTTTAATGTTCTAACTATTTCTGTCTCTATAGTTAAGAATAATTCATAAATACATAAATTTATTGCATTGTAGGTTACAAAGAGTTACAAAGCAAGAAAATAATAAACAACTTTATGTAAGAAATATATACTTTATGAAATTGTACAAAACCTCAATAACAAATCGAAATGCAAAAGTACGATAAAAAAACAAATATTTTTACTGGTATCTCAAAGTAAAAGCAAGAATAATAGAAAATCCAATTTTATCAAAAAGGTTTAGATCAAAATGTATATAACAAATTTTCTCGAAGATGCAGATCATGTATTATAGAAAAATCGATACATGAAAAAAGCTTATAAATTCTCACCTGAAATTTCATCTCAATGGTAGAAATCAGATTGAATGAAAAAATTCAAGAAGTATAATAATTTGTGATATATATATAGTTGAAATGAGAAAATAACAGAATAAATTTCCTTTTTACACCGAATAATACATATTTTAGCCATCGTATTGATTCCTATGTATTCTGAGGACACATTTAAGTTCAAAGCCCAACCTATAGTAAAATGTTTTTAATTCCCGTTTGATATTGAAATAATCAATCGGAAACATCAACAAAATAAGTGAAAAATATCAATTTATTAAATCCATTTGTACAATGCAACAAAATTTTTTTAAATCACAACTTAAGAATAAATATAAGGTGGCAGATACTTCGTACATTTCATTAATACGCTTAGTGTGCGTCTTTTTCAGAATTCTTTTAAAACTGAGTTTAATAAATTTATTTTCATGTTAGAAAGAAATTCAAACCCACGAAGTTCCAATGCAACAAATATTAGAACATCAAGATTACTTTTTAAAGATACAACAGGTATTATTTATCGAAAAGGTGAAAATAATTAGCAAATAAATTTATTTAACACCTTTTATTATTAATATTGTAATACGTAGATATGTACAATATTTGTAATAACTCTAATTCTAGATTACTATAAATATAACTTAAGGCAAAAGAATAAGCAATGGAATACCTACAGTATTACATTAGCAAATTCTTAAGCCTAATATTGCTGGGATATATATATTTACTATATTTTATTGTATTTTACTATATACTAATTTTATATATATATATATATATATATATATATATATACTAATTTTATATATATATATACATATACTAATTTTATATATATATATATATATATATATAATATATATTATATATATATATATATTCACTCTGTCTACTATATTAGTTAAATAAATTGGTAACTTTAAATATTAAATCAACAAATCTACATATTGCAGAAGAAAATGGTTAAATGGTTAATCGTAACTTTCACAAATCACGTGTAATTCAATTCTATTCTAAATAGAGGAATTAAAAAGAAGAAAAACAACTACTTATACATGAGATATATTAATACTTGGAGCCACCAATGTTTCTTTTTAAACTTTAAATGAAATACATAAAAATAATATACTTTAATTTTACAACACGGTTGCCGTTTTTTTTTTTTTTTTTTTTTTTTTTTTAAGTTTGTGTGCCCGTTGTGCGTATTGCATCTTTAAAAGTTTGAACCAATAAAAAAATGTTAAATGTTCATTTAAAAATGTTAAATTTAAATTCAATTTCATATTTAAGTACAAGAAAGGAAATATAGAATGGAAGATATATATGGAAAAAACAAATAGCTCACTAAGAAATATATTGAAAACACTCAGAAATATATTGAACTAGTGTATGTATGTTTGTATCGGAAATAAAAATATACTGTAGTTATTGTACTATCAGAAATGCAAGAAACTATATGAATAAAATTTAAAATATAGTAATTGAGGATTTGTATATTAAAAATATTTTCAGAATCATATTATTCAGACATAATTAGAAGGTTTAACTATTATACACATATTATCAAATATATGATTTATTGCAGTACTTGAATTAAGTTTGATTTCCAACTGCATCCGTTTGCAACAAACTTATAACGATTTGTATTTATCTCTAATAAAAGTATGTTAATGTGTATCAAATAAACTGTCTGAGCCTCCAAAAACCTATTATTTTTACCCAACAATTTCTCATCCCTTCAAGCATGAATAAGAAAAAAACGATAAACCCCAAACAAAGCCTCATTCCCTACACAAGCAACAGATATCCGCCAAACCATTATTCATCCTAATTGAACTCGAGAACAGCACCAGCACTTTTAAAAATCCAAAATCTGCACACGTTTCCACCAAAACCATCAGATACAGACAAAGCATTAATTAATTTCAATTAACAAAAACCGAATCTACCCTCCCACAGTGCAACAGAGGCGTTAAGAGATCAATCCATCCTCTCATCTCTCATCAAGAGGGTGGGGGCTCGGGGGGTTGTCGAATCTTCCACAAACCCTGATCCAATCATTAAACAGCACCGCCTACTTGGTGAGTCTGTTTCCACGTGCGAAGTTCGCATGGAACTTAATTGCACTAATTTTCCACGGCATGTCATATTTCTGCTCGGGGCAGAGTACCAAACGTGAGGAGTACACTAGACACCACTCCCACCTCCCTTTCCGGCAAATAAATCCTCCACCCCCCATTCCTTAGACACACAGAGGGTCTTAAAGACAAACAGAGGCCCTGGAGAGAGTTGACCGTTCCCATCCTTCCCCCGTTTGACCAGTTTCTCTTCCTTAAACTTTTGGCAAATATGGATAGTGGAGAGATTTACAGTGGCAGTAATAACACTGAGAAGTGGGTGTTTATTTTTAAAAAGGGGGTTGTCAAACATATCGATTTGAGGGAGGTAGTATCTGAAGTTGTGGTTGAGATTAGACGGGGCGTAAATAGCGAGTGATTGCTGTGTTATGTAATGTGAAATGGGGGATTCTTTGGAATTTGAAGCTACCAAAGAATTTTCAGTTATTCCCTTATATCTGAAAGTGAAATGAAATTTTATTCCTTAAGACTTCATCGATCGTTGTATTAGTAAATGAAAATAAAATCAGCCAACATTAAATTGCAATTTAAATTCCTAGGGTATACAGAGCACATAATAGAATATAATTTAGATTCGATTTGGAATTAATGAACATTTGAAATTTCATTTATTAATATTGCTCAGTTTAGTTGTATATTCTGTCCATATGTTATTTTTTACAAAGATTATTCTGTAATACTTCTGAAATTTTGTAATAATTATTTTATCTATTTATTAATTACAATTTTAACGTCTCTACACTCAATTAAGCCAGTCACCGTATTCTACGTACTAAGACCGAAATTATGAGAACACTACCATATGGCATTATTCAAAACATTTTCAAATAAACACACGTAGGACTTACTTATCCAGAACATTGTTTATAGATCTGGAAATTCTAACAACATGACAAAAAATGATGGTAAGTAATAATGTAAAAGATTTAATTTAAAATCAAATGTTCTATTAAATTTTTGTAACTTTCTTATATCTCATTCGTTTACTGTAACAAATGCATTTTGAGGATGAATGAATCCATTTGAGATTTATCTCTTAATTTTTTTTAGATACAATTTTAACTAAGCATATTTAAAGAATTGTAAAAAATGACTTTTGAAACTTATTTTAATGATTTTTGACTTTAAAAGACTATTAGAACTAAAACTTTTTAAGGACCTTTTCGAAATGCAATTTTTTGTTGGTAAGCATATCCTTGTAGGTAATCCTACAGTACCAACCGAAAAAAATGTGTTTGGTTATTGCAGTAGTATGTTCTATTTTTTTCCCAGTAGAATATTTAAATCCATGTATAAACAATAATGAGAAACACGGTCGTTTTTCAACTACTTTATGAAAGTTCAATGACCGGGAGTTCTTGATGGTGGAGGGGGGGGAGATGACACATGACGCCTTAGGGGACAGAATAATTTGAGCTGGTCATTTCAATGTCAGAACTGTACGTCTAAGACGACTAGGGGGAAAAGAATCTCTATACGGGCCAATCGTTAAGAGATTTTATTCCTGTTCTGTATTGTACACGACTTGCGGGAGAAGGGATAACTGCATACCCCCTTCCTAAAGAAGACAGTCGTTTTAGCTGTTGATAGACTTTCACATCAAAATAGAGAAGGTTGCAATTACTGCAATTGGTAATGCATTGGCTAGCAGTTTCTGGATTTCGTTTGAACGTTTTTCGGGACTAAAGGAGATACCTTTTTGTCCTAGTTGGCTAAGGCAGGCACTTCTGACCCTTGGAGGAGGTCAGTTCAAATCACTCTTCCACCTAGGACATCATGGGTCATCCTCGTCATCAACAGCAGCTCTTCGGACCAGTAGGGTTTTTATTCCTGCCCTTTGTTCGTTGCGATTTTCAGGGGACGGGGTTGTTGCAGATGAATTTATTTTGCAACATAAGGAATTTTTGAAACAACAAATTTATTTCTTGGAAAATAAATCTTGGAAGACTCAGAAACTTTTACATTAATAAGCTCGTATACCTAATATTTGAAATTTTACTTCGCTTTTCCCAATTGCATTATCAAATATAATTTAAGTACCCACGGCATAAGCCATTTACGGATAACAGATAATACTCTACCCTAAAATTCCCCATGGATATCATTTTTATTACATAAATATTTGAAAGTCATTAGTTATAACTAAACAACCATAAGCCACAAGATTAATTGCATCTTATCAATACCTTAAGGAATTCCATATCCAATTCTAACATTCACTAACTTCTGCAACGTGAATTATGTCTTTCAAATTGCTACATAATTAAAGCCCCTTAATTACTCGTATTTTATTAAATTCAGCCCAGTAAAAGCCTACCCACACTTGCTATGTAAGAACTTTTGCCTTTATTAGCGTGAAACACTTTACTCGAAGAATGAATAATAAGCCAGAACTCGCCAAAATAATCCTTCTTAATCTCAATGCGACTCCACTGGGGAATTCCTTCTCGAGAAAGTAGGGAATTTTCTTTACCACTTTTCCCTCTTTCGGAAAATTCCGACGCGTAATTTAGAAAGCGACCAGTTCGTCCGCGTGTTTAGCAGTGCCAGCCACGACCCAAATTCAAATTCATGGAACGCGGCCGGCCGCCGCTTTAAAAGATGAACTTATTCCAGCGAACTGAATTCACATTAAATTACCTTTCAGACTTTTCCGGCCGTCTCTCGAACAATTAGAGATGCAGTAATTAAAGGGACTTTAGAAAGGGGGATTAGGGTTTCCACCGCAGTATTAACTTTCCCGTTAACAGACGCAATTTACCAAATTGCTCATCTCTTTTACTCTCGAATTACTTAACTATTATTAATGCTTCGCTGCCTCGCCATTGGTTATTTATTTATTATTTTTGCAGCTGCCACAGACGGATCCGAGCTTCGATCGTTTTCCTCTTTTTTTTTCTTTTCCATTCTTACAAAAATTATTTCGGTTCAATTTCCATTCTTTAGATTAATACATGTATATATTTTTTTATTATAAAATTGAAATTATTTTCATTCACACGGCTTAAGTTTTTTTCTTTCTTTTCGGGAGAAGAGGGATTGTTAAGGTAAAATAGTTCTGTTTATATGTCTGCTTGGCTTGTCGGATAAAAGGAGTGAAGGGGAGTTAACCCCTTAAGTGACACCAGCGTATATGCCTGTCGAGTTCTCCAGGCGTATATATCCGCCCTTCCAAAGTACAGTTATTTTCATTGCACTTCTATCAGTGAAATAATTTGATATTCTTTGGAATGCAATAAAAGGATTTTGATAGAGTTTGCAAAAATTTACTTTTTTTCAGAGAAAAATTTACTTTTTTGCGCTTCCCCCCTTCCTCCTGCAATTTACCACATATGCACACCTATGTGAAAAACCGTGCGTTTACGTTTCAAAAATTTCCTTTTCGATAATAACATTTTATTTTTATTTTTCTCTTTTAAGTTCAAATTATCAGCTTTCTAAATTTGTTTTGATCTTTTGTTCATTGAGAAAAAAATTTTAAGGCATTTAAAATACTACCTGCCGAAACAAACCTTTTATAAAGATTAACCTTTTCGTGACGATGTACTGTTTAACGGGAAGCATTTTAGAGTCGGGTGTCTTACATATGCATCCACCCTAAATGTCTCCGTCTGTCGGCTGATGCACCGGTGAATCACTTTTCGTACTGATCTACGACATTTATTGTTCCCCCGCAAAGGTGGATGGAGCGGCCTACCAATCGATAAGTGGTTCAAGATTGGTGCATACGTGACATACCCATCGCGAAAGGGTTAAAGTGCGTCTCACAAAATTTTAATCATTTTTTTTTATAAAATTGACAATACTTTAAGAAGTAACAGAGATTTTTTCAAGAAACTTTAGAAGAAATATTTTAATAATAACTGAAAATTAAACTAGAAACTTCGAAGAATTGAACAACTTTTAGTGAAGTTATAGTTAAAAGTTCTTAAAAATTTTAGAAAACTTCCTAATTGGCAGATTAGATCGACTGGAATTTTAATCTACAGTTCTAGTACATTTCATAGAAACATATTTGAGAAACGTATTGCAGTAAATCTATTTAGAAAATGTAGAATATTAAATGAGAGATTTAATTTTTTGCAACTAAACTAGTTTATTGAAAATATCTTTAAAATTAATTTTTTTTAAATACTCGTAGTTACACACATATGGAATTTTTAATTGAAGTCTTAAAGATAAAATAAATGTTAAGGTTTTTTTTTTTGCGAGAGAAAACTTTTAAAAAAGCTTGCAAAATAATTGTATGCCTTATAAAATATATGTATATTTTTATTCTTTAACCCGTATTATTTATTAAGAAAAGCTATTTATTATGTATGAAATGCAGTACGATATAAAAAAACTCATTTTCAACCCATAATAATTTGTTTAAATATTTGGATGACAGTCAAAAAACTCCTCAACTCTCTTTTTTTAAATTAAAAATAAGTAATCGATGCAGAGATACCAACGAATATGAAACTAAACTATAAAAATAATAAACTATCAATGACAAAAATATGAGTAAAAAAGTATTATGCATGGTTAAAGTAAGTAAATAGTTATTATATTAAACCATAAATTCCAGGCTTAAAATCTGAAAATAACCAATGTTAACTAGAAAAAATGTAATTCATAGTTACTTTGCAAAAGTTTAACACAATAATTTGATTTTTACAAACGCACATGAGATGTTTTATTAAAAAGAAAAAAAAAAACGAATTATAATCTTGTTTCTACATAATAGTCCATAAACTTCTTAAGTGGTCAATTTTTATGTCCAAAATGTCCCAAAAAAAGGAACTTTTATTTTTTTGTTTACAACTAAACATAGTACTTAAAATGTGTAAATGGAAGTATTTTATTTTAATTCTAAATTTTAAAGTCATCTCACTATTTTTTATTTTATAATTGCGGGGAACACAAACCCCCCTAAATGTTTGCTTTTTATAAGTACACTTAGTATGCTATGAAAAATGTTTCATATATCTTAAAAGAATTTCTCTTATACTTACAAAAAAGTTTCATGTTCATAAAATCTTTTTCAAAAAAGGTTGAGGGGATTATATATGTGTGTGTATGAATATATATATGCGCACACAATTTGAAGTATGGTATAATACTAAGTTTTACATTGCAATGGGGACAGATAACATCGGCTTTTTGAAATTATATTTTCATTTTCATTTCTTCTCACGCCACGAATTGCACATTGCCTTGCCATCCCTTGTTCTTTATAGAATGTTTTCAAGAATCCACATTCCTGCCTTGAATTAAAAATTTTCACCTTCACCAGAAAAATCCCGAATGAAAAGTGTTACAGTGCAATGGTCAAACTGCATCTCTTAAAAACACACACACACACACACACATTAGCACTAATAATCTCACTATAAGAATTTTTAAAAAAATGTGCAAATCAAAAGATAGAAAGAAGAAAATGTCAGTTTGCCCGTACATTGTACGGACAAACTGGTTGTGATGAGCTTTCGGTAGCCCGTACGGTGTAAGATCAAAGTAGTTAAGGGGTTAAAGTATTAAAATATCTCAAAGGGGAAAAATGTAATAATTCAAAGGGGAAAGAGTCTCAGATTAAGATAAAATATAAAAACATTTAGAACTAGAGGTAAAAGTGTTAGATTTTTACTGTTAAGTTTCGGATTAGGTGATCTTAATACTTTGTGATTAAGATTCACATGTAAGAAACTATTAACTCCTTAAGTGTTTCCGTCGTATATATCCGTCTTGCTCAATCAGTGCTTTGAGTGCCCCGGACGTATATATCCGTCCTTCCAAAGTAAAATTCTTGTTTTTGCGTGGCAATTAGTAAAAGTATTTTGAATCCTTTGGAATGTATAAAAATGAACTTGGTAGTATTTGCGAATGATTCACTTATTTCAAAGAAAAGCGTTACTTTTAATCAGCATTGTAGAGGTGAAACAAATGCTACACAAAATATCAAATTGATAATTAAATTTAAATAAAAAATGCAAAAAATTAGTTATTTTTATTATTTTTATACGTGTCTCAGTGCGCATGCTTCTAACAATTATTTATTTTCTTAAAGCAAACTTGCATTTAGTATAATAAAAGAATAGGTTAAAAATCCTTTTCAAAACACATATTTAGCATTCTGATGCATACTCATAAGAGATTTTAATGTGTAGAAAATCTTTCAAAAGCTTTGGGAAAAATATTTTCCCAGAAATATACGCAATTTACAATGCATTTCAAAATCCAGTATTTATGCAGAAACGTATTTTCCCAAATCTCAAATCATATAAATAAGAGCAGATAAAATAAACATGCATTTTATCATCGACATGATGAGATCCGAAAATTCAGTCTGGATGAGACCTGAAAAGTTTGCTAAAATAATTGGATTAAAATGGCATTTGCAGTCCCATTACAAAATACACGAAATGATAAATACCAGAAATATTCTCAATTTATTCGTCCCTCGTCCCACTCAGTTAATATGATAGCCTAAATTTATGTGATGAAAAATAAAACAGGGTCCATTTATAAATTCCTGAAAAGATTTAGAGTACTTGAAGCATAAAAGAGAATACCGCGCACAAAATATCTGTTTTGATTTTTAAGCCCGTGCTTTAACTTTTTCCGCCCCATTTCGAACTATTCTCTCGAAAATAAAGTAAGAATGTCTAGCATCTAACCCTCTCTTCCCATTGCTTTTAATATTTAGTAAATAAGATCTTTTTTCTTTACGAAAAAGATAGAACTTTTTTTAGACGAAATACTTCATTTTTCTCCAGAGAGTCGGCGCAAGTGCATTTTACAAATCACAGCAAAGTTTTTGAGTAAAATGATGAAAAAGTACCTAGAAAAAAGAAGTACTTTACCGATGCAGTTTTAGTGTTATTATTCGTTCCTTTCTTTTATTTTAAATCAGAATTCGGGGGCAAATAGGAAAGACCAACTGAGTAAACTTTAGGAATTTCATGAATTCGATATATAACTTCAACAGTTTTTGCGATTATGCGTTAAAATAATCCTGGAAAAAATTCAAATTTGGTATTTAAAAATTAAAGTAAGAAATATAAATCTTATACTTTATTACTTTTTGAATTGTATCTTGCTTTGTTTAGTTTAGAGTAAGTTTTAATGGCTGCATTCCTTGGGTTCTATTGATTTTATGTTATAAAACTCGTTTTGCTTTTTATTGCATGTAAAAGACAGGTTTAGTCTTTTTTATCTTGAGTTGAATGTTTTTTGCAATTCCTTCTATTAGCTTACTCTCTCCCTATATATTTATTTATTTATGTATATATATATCTTTGTTCAAATTTTCAATCGTTAATAAAATACTTTCTATTCATCCAATCAAGGTAAAATAATTTTTTTTAAAAACTTGTAGTGGATGACACTTGTTAGAACTGTTTTCAGGTATTTTTATTTATTATATAATGACCCATATTGATAACTTATGCTTAAGGATATTTAATTTTACTAGCCAGCAAAAATGTGACATATTTTAGTGTAAAGTAACTTTTCTTGTATAAAAAAAAATTATTCATTGGAATTTAAAATTCTAAGCAATAATTTTAGATTGTATAACGTTAGAATTTATTTTCAAATATCTTGCTTGGAGGAGAGATATTCTAATTTTTATAAAATGTGTGACATTAACTGGCTAGATTAACCAACCATCGTAATTTAATAATTTATGCTTATATTCCCCGATAAACATCTTTCAAATTGTGTTTTGAATTAACTTTTCCTTTATTTCAACAAAAAACAACAATGTTCATAAATTAAGGATAACAGAATTTACAAATGAAGCTACGAAAGTACGATAAACGTATTGTAAACCCACCTTATACTTACTAAGCAAAATTTTAGTAGAAAAAACTATATATGCTATAGTACATACTAAAAATAAAGAAAATCCTCATTGGAGAAACTGGAAAACACTCCCATGCAAAAGGGGGGGGGGAGAAAAAACAAAATACGGTTTATATAAAGGGTAATAGGCTATACGTATGTTTGTCATGTGTAACAATAGTCAGCACAACATCTGGTCCCAAATTATCCAGCTACTCTTTTTATTATTTTTATTTACTCCAGATGATCGAGTTAACCCAGAGGGCTTAGAGCTATCAACCGATCTTCTGAGAGAAACAGGAAACAATACAAAAAAAAACAATCAATACATACACAAAAAATGCAGAAAAAAAACTGTGCAAAAATCCAGAGGTGAGGAGAGGAAAATTATATCAGTCTATCGCGGATTTATTGTGAAAAATAGAATATAACCAGGAGGGAATGATAGTTTTTTTTTCAAAATGAACCTTGTATGTATAGCTATATGGAGGCTGTGAAGAACATAATTATCGGTGTCCATGTCAGAACCCCATGGAAACTTATGGATAGAAAGCAACTTAAATCTGTGATGGTAAACAGGAAAAAGGCTATGATTGGTAAGGAAAAGGAACACTGCTTGGAAATAAGGTGGTGGTTAATATTGGGGTGCCTAATAAAGAGTTGGAATCTTGGCCCTGATTGACAACCATTCCAATAAAAGGCCCAATAGTCAAGGATAAAGTTTTTAAAATAGTTATTTAGAACAGACTGTGGATCTGTGATAGCAAAGACCTCTCTTTTTAAGAACAGCAGATTTGGAACAAGTCTGCTAAGTCATAAAGGAAATTCTTCTACTTTTGTGTTAAATGCCATCCTACTCATTAATCAAAACATTGTGAATTTCCAGAAAAAACAAAAGAAGTATACTACAGGCTTCAATTCCTTCATCGATAAAGTCTGCTTCAGAAGGTTTAGATTAGGGGAGGCGTAAGTAAGAGTACATTTGAAATTTTGAAAGCGTAAATAATTATGTTTCCAATACTACAAATGGAAGCTACCGTTCAAATCTCTGTAACACACTAACTATTCTTAATTGAAACTAACTGTAATCCCTCAATTGTCCAATTGGGTCGGTTATTTGTATCGCTCTGCATAATGTTTGCTTTCTGCAGACGCACTGGTTTTGTACTTTTATTGTTTCCTTTTCCTCTCCCTTCTTTGGTAAGTGCTTGCTATATATGAAGTTCTCTAATAGGTGTACCCTATTACACTTCCTCACTCTGCCATAGGTTCTTACCTAACCGGTCTACTCACGCTCTCAATAACATTGAGCATAAATCATTTTGCTGGCGTTCCCTTACCTGTCAAATTTCACTTTCAGTTATAAATTGTTTCATTGTTACTATCTCTTGTATACATTCCCTTACTTATTTTTCTTTCGTCCTTGAAACGCCAATCAGGGACTTACTTCAATATTTTCTTCTTGAACAAGTGCACGCGTTTCATGACCACTCAACTAGATCAACTTCATTACAACTCAACTACTATTATGTAATGGTTTTATTAGGGTTTTCTACCCATCCTCTTAGGGAAAATATTCTTTAACTGTGATTTTAGTTTAAAAACCGCTTTTCGTAGTGATTACTTGATTTATGCAAATGCAACTACTATTTAAGTGCCAGTCGTTGAGTAGGCTGTATAATGGTAAATAATTGATCGTAAGCTGAAATACAAGTATTAGTAAGAAGCAACTGGTGGTCGCGTATATTAAGACTAATAGTAGGAGGAGAATCCACCGTAATATTAGAATGCATCAGCCTTGAAGCTGAACGAGCTATCAGGCTGCGAGCAGGATCCTTCAAGGAGTTTTAATTAAGATAAGTAGTTTAGATAATTTAGTTATCTGATTTCGGGTTAAGATTCCTTATTGCCCAAAGTTTATTTATAAAAGTGCATTTCGTGAAGTGTTAAAAGTTGAATAAAATTAGTTATTTGAAGAGATCATGTCTGCTTTTTCCTCGAACTCTCCCACACCTGTGACATCCGGGTCACGACAATTGTAACAAATTTTCAAAGAAACATTAATTGGTCTCATGCATATTTTAATACTTTTCAACACTTAAAACAAAGCAAAAATGTTTTATTTATATTATTTATTTAAAAAAAAAACTAGAATAGAGAATTCATATACCACAAAATCCAGTGTGTGACGTGCACCTATTCTTTCAAGCTGCATTTTTTAATTTTTAGGTATATTCACCGCATAACACATATTCCCCTTTTTATGAAGGAGCCTGAAATGAATGTGCCCATTACTCTAAAGTTTTGAAGTCATTTTGTAACGGATCTAGTTGAGTGACCTTCAACTAACAAGTCCTTTTGGGTATTCTTTTGGGCCAGCAAAGTTTAACTAATCTTCTCTTAAAGAAGGAAACGTGATATGCAAATTAAGTTTATTATATATATTCCTACTTCGCGAGTTTAAGAGTTAGTGAATTGTGAGTGTATTAGAAGTGAAGAGAATAGTTAGTGAATTGGCAGTGAAAAGATAGGTAAACAGAAAGTTAGAAAGTCAGAAGTTTAGCTAACAATAGATGGCAAGGTGAAGATTACCAGAATTGTTTGAAAAGACCTTGTAAAGGATTATAGCCAGGAAGACAGAGTTTACAATTGATTATGGAAGGCTGCCTAAAATTAGGTACTGCCACCTTCATATTACGTTGATGATTAAAGTGTTAAAATCATTAGGCGAACATTAAATACTTAGTTTTTGTGTAAAGTAATATTAAGGAGCACCCACATTATTATATGCATCTTCCCAAAGGTGAATCCCGTCTCTTTCCACTATTGTTTGACAGTATTATCTTATTTATAGTGTTATTTATGTTTGAGTCATTTAAAGTGATAAATAAAATAGTTGAAATTTATCCTGTCGAATAATCCTTTATTTCCTTCCACACCTTTAGCCGGGTCACATGATAGAAGGGAATTGGGCTCGTTTTAATTTATTCAAGATATTTTCCCAGGAGATTTTGGAAAGATAGTATACTTTTAGAACTATAACACTTTAAGTTCATCAAGTATGTCAATTCTTTTAAGCAAACAGTATTTCGATATACGTTGAAATCTATTTTATTAATTCTCATCTCCTTTTCTATTTTTCAAGCTACCATTTTTATATCCGGCGTATAACGCGCACACGTAAATTTCGATCTTACTTTTTGTGTTAAAAGTGCGCGTTATGCATCGGATTTTATGGTAAATAAACTTTTATTTTAATAATTCCATAGCTACGATAACATAAAATGAAATTAATATTTTATGTGCATGGTTTGATGGTAGATCCCGCATCTACTAGAAACCGACATATCCAATTGCTTAAGGGAAATATGAAATGAAGTGGAATCGAATATCCAAAGCATAAAAAATAAACCTTTTTAAAAAATATTTTAAATGGATATTATCTTAATATGACACATGAAAGGCAGCGTTCGGAATATTTATTTGAACATCCGAAACTAATGACATTGAATGAATTGTTCAAAGTCAATTCTAAAACAACAAAAGAGAAATTTTTTTTTATTGAATCTGTTTTGAGTAAAATTAGAGAAGAAAGCATTCAAAATAAGAAGGAAGCATGCTTTAGAACGTGATAGAAAGACCCGAGAAATTTCAAAATAGAATGTTTTATTCAATCTCAAAATGTGTTTTCATTCATATTTTATAAATATAAAAGGACAAAAGACGTAATACTTGTGTAGTTTACTTATACATTTGAATACTAGAAATTAAATTTTACGTTTGGATTGCAGTTAATTAACAAATATTCAAATACACAATAATTTGCCAAATTAGAAATATATTGAGCTATTAGCATTAATAAAGAGAATTTTAAAAGAGATTAAAATATTTTAAAATAATTGAAAAGGGATACAGTGATGAAAAAATTATGTTTTAATCCCTACGACTTTCCAAAACGACTTTAATCTTCCAATAAATTACTTAAATGAAACTAAATTTTCAATTAAAAATTAAATAAATTAATTCTAATTGCACTATTTTTCGTGTTTTATATATTTTTTTCAAAATAAATAAAAACAAAACTGTTGTCTATGAGTGAGTGAGAGGGACTGCTAAAATGAAAGAGGGCTAATGGCGAAGGACCTCGTAATTTTGAACTATGGTCAAGTGTAGAGGTGACACCTCAGCTGGCCCATCCTTCTTCCAACTTCCACACCACACCAACGGGAGAACGTTTGAACTTCGGCAAATTTAATGTGCAGCGGCTCCCTCTATACGGCGGGTTTACAGCGGCAATAAGCTCAAACTAATTGCACTCAACCATGAGTCCTTCACCACTAAGCTACCGCGGCCACTAATATCTTCTATGTATACATTATTTCTGCTATATATTTAATTATGAATTTGCAAGATCCTTATATTTGTGAAAATGTTAAACTTTAATTTTCTACATAAGTAAATATTACACGTTATATGACACACTATTGCAACCAAGAAAATTTTAATATAAAATAAATTTTTAATTCAAAACATGTTAAATCTTTTTTAAAAAAAAATTTGATCCATATTATTATAAAGTTTCTTCCATTTATTTGTGTAATAAGGCTTCTCTTTTAAAATAAATTTATAATATTAACAATATTATAACTTTACTGACATGATGTACTTAATAATATGTGCAAAATTAACTCATTTACAAAATAAATGTTGCAATAAAGTATCAAAAATTTAAAAAAAATCATCTATTCAAATTGTTGTTTAAATAAATTGTACACCAGCATCAACTTAAAGATAAATAAAATAGAACACTTAGTTTTAAGCGAAATTTGCGAAAAAAATATTTAACTGTACACATAAAACGAAATAAGTATTATAAACAGAAAAAAAGTAAAAATTTAATGAAAATAATAAAAAATTAATCTTTTAGCTTATGAAATGTATTCAAAATAAAAGTCTTTCTAATATCAATTCTCTTAATTAGGTTGCATATAATTCCAAAGTGTATAATATTAATTTATTTTAATACTTCGTGTTGTATTTTATATTAGATTATATATTTTGAAACAAGAAAACCAAGAAAATAAACATGTTTTTGAATTGCTTTATTTACGATCGTTATAAATAGTAACACCATTAAGTTAATTAGGATTTTACGTGAAAAAAATATTCAGTCCTTAATTTTTGCTGAAAATTAAATGTCATTATAAACTTATATTTTGTATTATTTCCACTTTAATTCAATTGCAATAATTGTATTTCGTTTCATAAATTCTTTTTTTTCATCTTACAGTTGCGTTAATTGGTGAATTTATATAAATTATATTTAAAAAAAATTGTGTGCTTTTTTCCGCTTTTTCGAAAACTTCCCGAAACATTAAAATATCAAAACATGTAAATGTTTTTGGCTTGTTTTTTAAACAAGGAATTCTGATGAAAACAACTTTTTTATATTCTTAAACTCTTATTTTTAAGCCTTCTCAGAAAATATTCACTGCACAGAAACAGAATAAAATAAAGCTAAAAGATATACTTGTTTAAGCTGAATTATTTTTAATGTCTCCCACTTTATTTATCGAATGCGCTAGAATATATTTCTCTGACAACAAAAAAAGGATGATGCCAGGGATTAAATGTTGTTAAAAACAGTTCACAGTGTTGTTTTTTGTCTTGGAGTGTCAATTCAAACAAGTGGAATGTGCTGATTGTTCTAAGCCTACGTGGGGAGCTCAATCCTCTCGAGTAACAGCAGTCGCAGTTTAAGTACAAAGAAGTCATCTTTACGTAATCTGCAAGTGGACGATAAATACTAGAGTCTAAAATTCCCAGAATGGTCCCCTACAATCACACATGTGTTTGTTGAAATACCTGTTTTCAAGTTTGGCAGCACTAATAAGGAAAACAGACAGCCATCTGGAATTCATTTCCTGTACTGTTGGCGTTAGATGAATTTTTTTATTCGTCGTATTTTGCTATGTTTTCTTTGGAGCAGTGTGCAAACATCAAATTCTCTGTTATGCCTGAGAAATCACCGTTTGAGATGCTCGAGATGCCGAACAAATCATTACGGAAATGATTCCAGCACCAAAAGGATTTTTACCTGTTCCATGGCTGAGAATGAACTTGAAGGGACACCGTTTTATGGATTCAGATGAGGTGTCGAAAAGACGACGAAACAACTGAAGGATCTCTCAAAAAAATGGATTTCAGGAGAGTTTTGAAGCGCTGGAACAAGCGAGTGGATGCAGGAGGGTAGTACTTTGAAGGTCAAATAAGTTTAACTTATTGTTCTATTTTTTAATAACTTGCAATTGACCTATTGTGGGAACTTTTTGACCCTACCTTGCATGTCATCCTATCAGCGAAGAAGAACCATCGAGGCAAAGCTTATCATTTGAAAACAAATTTCTTGCTGTGTCGGGTACTCAGAAATCATAAATTTCATTTAAATTTATTTTGCACTGAAAAGCAACACGACGGTTATTGGTGATGAGCCAATATAAAACACGTTTAAGTGACGAGAAAGACACCTGCAATACCCTCCCTCTCCAAATAGCCACACCAAACCGACGGGAAGACTATTCAGCCACGACTGATTTAACATGCCTCACCCTCTGTACACGGGGGATTTCCAATGATGCTATTTTCGAACGAGTAATTTAACAACGTAAGCAATGATCTCACAACCATGACCACCTGGCTACCGAGGCCACCAGAAATCAAGTAAAAACTGCCTTAAGGCGATTTGTAATTTTAACCCTTTCGCAACGGGTGCGTCATACATGCACCAGTCTCAAAACAACTTTTATCGGGTGGTAGGCCGTTCAGCGCACTTCTCCGTGCGACCGACCAATACTGCAGAAGAAGTAGGAAACGCGATTCACCAGTGGCTGCTGGTGACATTTGGGGTGGATTCATATGTGACATGTCGGTCTCTAAAATGTCCACCGTTTGTCAGTACCTCCGTCGAGAAAAGATTAAACCAAAGTAAGTGAAGACTATATTCGACCTGGCATCTCGCGCTCCGAACTTTCATTACATACCACCGTGAGTGCTTTGAGCCTCGATGAATTTAACATATACCTGCTCATTTATACAGTGGGTCTTCTATGGCAATAGAACTCGAACCCAAAATTGTTCAGATGCAATGACAGCCATCAACAGGGACCATGATAACTTAACTATTGAAATGGTTTCAATTACATTAAGGTATCCGACTAAATATATCCTAAAATTGTGAATTTTGCCAAAAATTGACAAATTTTAGTTATGATTTTATTTTATACGCCATCTTATTAACTTTATAAAAATATCAAGTTTATCATTTTTCGTTCACTAGAACAAACACTACAAGTCTTTTAGTAAAAGCAAACGCCATTATTTTAAGCAAGATGTCATACATTAAAATGAGTTTTACTCGAAATATGATTTTTTTTAAATACTCAAACGGGGCCAACGATTGCTAAAATATTTTGAAAATAATTAACTCAAATTTTTTCCATAAGTTCTGTATAATAGTAGAATTGTTTTAACCTTCGGATTTATCAATCACAGTTTTATTACAAAATTTACAGTCCCTTATGCGAATATAACTATTTTTTTTTAAGCGGGTTCATGTAATAACAAACATAGAGTGCTCTAGTTTTTGTAAAAAAGAAAATCTCTCTTATCCTGAAGGTCATTTCAAAAATGAATAACATAGCAACACATCAGGATTGAAAAACTGAAAATTTGTTTATAAATTTTTGGTCCAGAATGGGCCA
Organism: Trichonephila clavata; assembly: GCA_019973975.1. Lineage (NCBI taxonomy): Eukaryota > Metazoa > Arthropoda > Arachnida > Araneae > Nephilidae > Trichonephila > Trichonephila clavata. Next base: position 29,901 of record BMAO01039133.1, read on the forward strand.
CGTTTATGTTACTTTTTGTCAATTTTTACCGATTTTTTCCCCTTTTAGTAATAATAATTTAATTTTCTCTTCTTAATTTTAGCATATTTTTCTTAAAATGTACTAAACAAAACTAAAAATAATAACAAAAAAATCCCCATATCTCTATTTTTTTAAAAAAAGTTGTCGCAACCGTAACTCGTTATCAACCTCCAACAAAGATACTCTCCTTCGAGTACTACAAAATTTGCCTGAAAAGCTCATATAACGTTAACAATATAACTCTACGCTTTAGACTGTTGCATTGAACTACAAGACAGATAAATTCTGTAGTAAAATGTGTATTAGATGTATATGTAATGTTTTCTTTGAATGATTCGCACAGTTATGTGTCCAGAGCAACATGTTAATGTAGAAGATTGTAACATGTTGGTGTTCCACCCCAACAATGCTTCTGCATTGAACCCTGGTGTCCTGAGTGGGCCCTGTATAAAAATTTTTGGAAATGGGAGCTCTTTTAAAGGGACTGTTGACATCATTTTACGATTTATTGCTTACACGTGTTCGGGCCCCTGTAGCTACGCCCCATTTGAACTATTAATTTAAAAAAGATTTTTCTGTGCTATATATTGTTTCTTTAAGTGGATGGTATTATTTTAGAAGCATATTATGAATGCAAAATAGAAATATGTTTATTCCCAGTTTTAGCATGAACATGTATTTTAATTATTTAACCAACCATATTTACAAGAATTTTTGAAGTTATACTTCTTTTGGGAGGTTAGGGAAAAAGGATGAGAGGGAATTTTTTCGATGCGCGCGCACACCGTCATGGATGTGACGAACCCGCCACGACATCGATGGGGGTTCACACCGTCTAGTAAAACTAAATAGTTTTCTGATGGGGAATGCACCTTTTTCCATTTGTGGAAAAAAAAGGGAAGGAGTTCAAAGAACTTATCGGCATATCAACAAATTCCATGTTAAAATCTAAATTTAAACAAGAACAGCTTTTAAATTTTATTTTACAAACTGTCTCATGCAAAATACACAGTACATCTCGCACAGCTATAAACATTTTAATGCCATTCAGAAAATTATGTTTAAGTGAAATATATTTTTCAGTGTGAGTGGCTACAAAAACAAATTCAACTCAGAATACGTAATGCGATTGCATTTAATCTCAATAGATCTAGACTTCGACAGTTTGGTTAAAAAAAGATTTTTGATTCATAGCAATATTATTATTAAACTATCTATGCTTGAATAGATGAAAAATAATGGGATAAATAATAATTCATTCCGTCTATTGATGCTGTATTTGTACGATATTTAGACAATGTTTCTACAAGACTATTTGTATCATACTTTAGTTCCATAAGCCTTTTGTAACTCACATGTCCACTGAACTCCCACCAATGGACGTGAATTAAACAATAAATATCAATATGCCTACGCTGCAGGCTAAAAATTGTCAACTATACAATCGTTAATTGTATAGTTTAACTAGATAATTGTCAATTATCTATAGTTAAACTTTATTTAACTAGATAACGCGTTATAATAAAACCTTCAATGTATTAAACACTTTTTTTATTATTCGTGTTGTTTTTTCTACAAACGTAGGATAACGCGAAGGATAGTTTTTAGAAAGATTTTTATCTTGTTACGGCAATGAGTGAGAGAGTGAATATTAACGTCCCACTGTTCAGCTACACGAGGGCTTTTGGGGACGGTCCGAGTAATTTTGAACCATGGTCAAGTGACGTGGACGACACCTGAGCTGGCACACCCCTCTCCTAACTACCACACTACACCAACGGGAGGACGCTTGATCTCTCGACAGATTTTACGTGCATCGCTCCCCTACACGGCGGGTCTTCAGTGGTACTGGGATCGAACTCATGACACGCTAGCCACGATCCGATGCCGAGACCACTCGACTACCGCGGCCACCTTGTTACGCCAAAGAAGTTTAACTTCATACGTGCGTACATAAGGACACCCCCCCCCCTCTTTTTCCCGTTATCCAGTGCATACAAAAAAAAACATAATATTTTGCAGAAAAATTGCAACTTCAACCAAAATTTGCCCTTTATCGTAACTAATAACCCAAAGAATTATATCATAAAATCACCATTAATGGATAAATTCTCTACAAACTCAAATTTAATCCTTTCAAAAGCTTACTATTGATATTAATAACAAATCAACATGCTTTTAAGCTAATTCACTCGGCGATCTTCAGATTTAATTTACACAAAACTGGATATTCCCCACTACACATCCACTGTTATTATCTTTCCACTTTGGCGAACATAACACAAGGTAAACCCAATCCACAAAATGCTTCCTTTCCAAGTAGAAATGATATATTTCACTTCCGCCGTACGAACATGTAAATTGTTTCACCTGAATGATTCCAAGTACCTATTCGGATCACGGAATGTAACGAAGCATTGTCGAAATCGTACCAGAGAATATGTCTTCCTCTCTATTTTGAGGCATTTCCTCGGCCGTAGTACATGATTAAGGGCGAGTTATTCATATTATACCGCGGGGCTTAGCTACATTCACTGTGTAGTTTCAAAGCGAACTAAATTAAAAGGCAAGATCGTGGTAAGTTGTAGCTGAGCGATTAAAATTAATTTTACTAAGCGTTGCATTCTTAACTTGACATTTACAGCAGTATTATGAGACTGAGTGCTATGACTGGGAAAATAATGTGAATGTAACTTTGCGAAACTATCTCTGTTTAGTGACCAATTCTGCTATGCAAATATTTTCGTAAAGTGCTGTAGCTCAACAACTATTTTTGATGTTAGAACTAACGTGTAATGCATAGAATTTGTACATTATGAATTGTATCAATTACGTTATGAGAACTAAATCAATTTTTAAATTAGTATTCCTAAGTTTACCACATGTTCCTGATTATCTTAACTTATTATTTTGAAGTTAGAAGAGTCAGATATTCACAAAAGAAAAAAATCAACTAAGTAAAAATGTAAAACTAAGTTGTAATTTAATTCGAAAATTTCAAAACTAGTTAAGGTCTAAGTTTAAATAATTCAAAGTTAAATTTGTTCCAGCTATTATAAAATGAAGTGCATAGATATATTGTAAGGAAGCACCTTTCAGTTCCTACTATGAGTTCACTCTCTCCCTTTATACATATTTTCTCTCTCTCTCCCTCTCTCTCACACACACACAATATATATATATATAAACTTGTTCAAATTTTCAATCGTTAATAAAATACAGTTTATTCATCCATTCAAGTTCAAATGCATATTTCTAAACTTGTAGTGGATTACATACTTGGTGTTAATGCAGTTTTTAAAATATTAGTTCATTAATTAAACTAAATTAATGAATAAAAAGAAAAAATAATAATAGTCCAATATCATATATAAAAAGGAAAATTGCTCATTGTGTCCCTGTGCAGTGGATGGTACGTTGGAGATCTAATCCAAAGATCGTGGGTTCGAATCCCACCCGGGATGGCCTAACTTCTGAGAATGTGATTTCTTTTTTACTGTACTATTTTATATACAAAAATAATGAAATTTAATTCACATGAATAAATAGTAACAAACAAAAATAATAGTGCAACACCCTATATAGAAAGGAAAATGGAAACATGCAAGGAAAATCACTTTCTTTTTTGCCACTTAATATTGTGATTATGCCATACGTATATATCTATAGTAATTCTAATTATTTAATAAAAAGTATATAACTAAAATAAAAATTTCCTTTCTTGACCTATGTAGGAATTTATATATATATAAATATATATAATCAAAATTTCTCTACAAAAAAGATGAATAAACATGATAAAACTGAAAATAATTGAAATAGTAAGATAACGAGGCAATAGATTTTAAATGGAAATGAGAAAAATTAAAATATAGAGATAAATATGAAAAAATATAAAAACATGGATTTTACCGTGTTATCAACATTGCTGACTTAGGACAGCTAAATGTAAAATAAAATTGGGGTCCAACATGTTTTGTGGCCAGCCAACCATCCTCATTTCTGTTAATAATACTGAGCTAAAACCTATTGAAAATAATGGATAGAAAATCTAAATCTATTATGAGAGAAAAAGGTAACTTACCTAAAAATATACACCTAAATTATTACCAAAAAATATACAACAAGGTATATATATTACCTAAAATGTATATATATATATTATTTGTTTTAACTTATTTTGAAGTTAGAAGAGTCAGGTTTTCACTCAAGAAAAAATTCAACAAAGGAAAAAAAAATGTAAATGTAAGACCAGTTGTAATTTAACTCGAGAATTTACAAAACTAGTTAGGTCTAAATTCAAATAATTCAAAGTTAAATTCATTCCAGCTATTTAAAATAATTGTGCGAAGATGTATTGTAAAGTAGTGCTTTTTTAGGGAATCTTATTCAAATGCAATTAAAGACGAAATTTAGGAAAATGAAAGTAAAATACAAATTTCAACTGTGCTAGCAGCAGAAGTAGAAATGATACGCAATGTGCTGACTTCGAGTGAAAGTGTACTGTTCATTGTATACGGAAAGAGAAAAATTAATTAATTTTGAAAAATGATCAATAAATAATAATTAACATGCACAAAATTTCAAGAAACCCAGCTCATAGTTATTTCCTAGATAATTGATATCAATTCGACCAAGTTCAATAAAGACTTAATTAGAAATTTATTTCATGAGTTAATATTATGTTTCTGACTTAATTTATAATTAAAACTTTTAATCATAAGCCGCCAATTAATCAATAAATAAAACTTTCTTCTGTAATTAAAATTAGCTATAGTTAACGCAATTAGTTAATAAAATAAAGAATTGTAATTATGAGGTTAGAAGATTCCTTGCTAATTATTTCTTTAATTAAAATACTTCACGAATGTGAAAATGATTCTTTTTAAATAATGCCACAACATTCGTATTCTTCAGTAACGTTATTTCTCAGAATGCAATTAATTGTCATGACGAAGAATTTATTACAGCGGTGCTCAAGCAGTGTAAATAATTGCTATATATAAAATTGTTGATTAATGCCTGTTAGCTTATAGAAATATTTTAAGTATCAATATAAACTATGTGAAATATTTTTTTTAATTTAGTTGCTGAACATTCTTAAATCTAAAAGTTTTGTTACTTAGTGGTTAATTGTAAATGCTAAACTTTATTTTCTAGGAAAAAGATATACAGCAGAATGTTAATCCAATTATTACCCATTGAAAAGATTCCCCTCTCCCCTCCCCCTTTTTATTTTACTGTGTCGTAGAGATCTAACAAATAGTTACTTATTTTTAAATTCTTAATCATATGATTATAGGGTATGTTGTAATAACCCTGATCGCGCAGGGGTTATAAGTGTTTGGGGGTTCGAATAAAGATAAGCCATAAACACAGTTCAAATTATAATTTATTATTTCTAACTTAAATTGAAAACAGTTCAGGGTAGGAAATGTATACTACTACCAAGTATAGGAGCAATTACACGGCAAAAAGAATACCAAATATTTTAGTATACTTTAATTCACTTACTCTTGGAACACTTTAGATGCATACGGTCTAATTTACCATAATTCCGTTCTTAGTTGTTCCACTTCCGGTCGTTATAATTAAGTTCTATCTTATTGACTAAATCGTCAATTAGCAATATTTGATCATTCAGCAATTACTTGTCGGCTATTTCTACTAAATAACTTCGCGTATCTAAAAGTCAATGCTTAAATAGAACCCTACATTTGAATAGCTCAAGTCTTATTTTTCGGTAGAAAGTTTTCAATTGAACAACAGTTAAAAAGAAATAAATTTTCCCCAAGAGGATTTGTGACTGGTTCATGGATAGACCCATTGCAATGTAAAAGATCCCTTGAGTATGACTTTGGCTCTGGAAATCTCGGAAAAATTAAATCACGGAAATATTTAGCATTCGATAATAGATTAAAATAAATTTGAGTGGCGAAATTTGATATTGAATGCCGCTACTAGATGGTGCCCATACAGAAATGGCTCTCAAACTTGAGGATTTGTCATGTCTGCAAAGGCCGGCGTGCAAAAAGGCAGCCATTTGAAAAACCTGTACTATAAAATCAATTGACCGGCAAGCAAAACATTTGAAAAATAAAATATCGTTTGGTGAATTATTCCGTATGAGACACATTACGTAGAACAAACTTCATTTGTTTGTGCTCCTTTTTAAATAAAAATTGTTTAATTAAAATGTTTAACACGAAATACATCTAACGTGAAGCTGGAATGTTAAAATATGAACAAAAGCCATACATTCGAGATTTTAAAAATTTTTATTCTATATTCACAGTGACTACTTTCTACAGGTATTTTTTCGTATTCATTTGCAGATTAGGGACTTTCAATTTTCATTTTAGTTTCTGTTTCAGTCTTTAATTGAATCGTTCATTCTTCGAAATAATTCTTATGTTTCTCGGATATCGTATTTATTTTCAGAAACTGACCATGTTTGTCATTTTAAAAAACAAGTAATAAAAAAAATATTTTAAGTCATTTCCCAGTTTAACAAAGAGAAATTTTATTTTAGTTAATTAAATTTTAATAATGAACTAATATTTGGGGGGAAAATGTTTTTATATCAACCACTAAAAGTATAAAGATCTGTTGGTGCTAGTTCAAACTTCGTCAGTGAGTCATATTAACGTCGCACTGTTCAGTTACACAAAGGCTTTTGGCGACGGACATCGTAATTTTGAACCATGGTTAAGCGACGTGGACGACACCTGAGACGGCAATCCCCCTCTCCTAACTGTCACACAACAACAAGGAGAGGACGTTTGAGGTTTCGACATATTTAACGTGCATATTAACCCCTACCCGGCGAGTCTTCAGTGGTACTGGGCTCAAACTCCGATACCTTGACCACTTTGCTACCGCGGCCACTCAAACTTCGTCAGAAATAAAGCAGAATAAATTTAAAATTAAAGAATAAAATTTAATTAATGAATTAATATTTGAAACAAAACCTGTTAGCATCGTGCCATCCACTACAAGTTTAAATAAATTTGTTTGAACTTGAGTGGATGAATAAAAGTATTTTATTAACGATTGAAAATTTTAACAAGATATATATAAATATATATAAGAGAGAGTGAACTAATAGTAGAAATTGTTTAATAGGACTCATTTTCCATCACAGTGCTTTAAAAGCTTACATGGTATGACTGTTACATTAATCGTACAAACCAAATGAGATTTCCTTATCTTAGTACGTCCTAACTAGAAATTATCTATGATTTGGTAAAAAGGAAAAAAATTTTCTATTGTGGTTTGTTATTTTAAAATGCATAAACAATTACATGAAAGTTAGGTCGATTCACTCGAAGATTCATATTCACCCCAACAAAGAAATTTACCTCTCAAGAAAGACCTGCACCACAACAGTTATATTAAACTTTCAAGAAAATATTTGTCAAGTTAATCAGGCTCATTTGGGATAAACAATATAAACATATAATTAAAAACTGTAATTTAAAAATTCGATTAACAAAATTCTTGATAACTCGGAACCATAGTTATTATTTTTTCTAATGGCAATTTAAAAACATACCTTTTGGAGACACGGCAAGTACCCAAATGTGAGAGCTATTTCAAGATGGCGCCATCTAGTGATGATCTCGCTACCCAATTCGGACGCTTGATTTAGTTTTTAATTCAAACACTCATCGGATGTTAACTATTGTCGTGAATTAATTTTGCGGAGAGTACCAAACCAAATAGATACTCAAAAGATCTTTTACATGTCACATAATCATATGGCATGCGTGTTTACGATTTTCTCATCCAGAAAATCAATTCCAGTCGGGGTCGAACCCGTAACCTTGAGCTTATGAAGCGGGTCCGCAACCCTAAGTCACTGGAGTCGCGACCAGGTTCGCAATTAATTAACTTCGCACTTGAAGCTACACAAGAGCTATTGGTGACGGACTTTGAATTTTGGTTAAAGGACGAGGACTACACCTGAGTTTAATATTAATGTTACAGGCTTTTTAGTTTAATAGATAAAATATCACAAGTGAGCAGTTTATATTTCATATTGTTCCAATATTGTTAATCATTTGCTGTCTTGATTAAAAACGTATATAATTTAATTCTATTAAGTTTGATTAAAAATACTTAATTTATGAGCATCTGATTCAATTTAATACACCTAAATTTGAAAATTACGACCTCAAAATAATTTTATTTAAAACCAAATATAACGTTATTACAGCGTGCATTTCAATTACGTTTTATTACGTTGTTTTAAAAAAATAAGCATTTTAATCTTTAAAACAAAAATGTATTTTGTGTTAAAATAATTTTACAATTATATTCCAGGCCTTCAAAAATAAGTAAAATAAACAAATTTTTAATTAAATACAATTATTTTTTAAAATTTAAGGAATTTTTAGGAGAAAAACTTGTTTTGTTGACTTCCAAAAAGTATTCAAAATTTCAAATATTTATTAATGCAAATTAACCCTTAAGAGTATGAATTTTTATTTTTAGTAAATAAAATTTGAAATCAACTGAGAAATATAAAAGTAATTAATAAAAAATACAAAAAAGTAAATATTTTTTTAAAAAAAACATCACAAAAAAATTGCATTTTTCTTGCGTAAATTTATCAGCATATGCAAAAAATATAAATATTATTCGTTACACTTACTCTCTCTCGTTTCCTTCCAAAAACAATTATTCCTGTTGGTTTTTATTACCTTTTATGCAATTAACGAAATTAAATATTACTCATACAGCGCGACAACAATGAAAAGTGTGACAGATAAATAAATGAGCTGTCAAAGTTTCTAATTGTATTAGGAAATGTTTTGGTAAATTTAAAATAAAAAAAGAGACTTCTCAAAAGGTTGCTATGTAAAGAGATTTGAGGTTTTAACATACGATGCAGATTTATATCACTTTGTAATTAAGAGTTAACGGAAACGTCAATTCAAACTATTCGGTAAACAAAATCGTATAGAATACAAAATGATTAAATATATCTTTTACCAACACGCCATACATTTAAAGCTGCGTTGAACTAAACCCCTATTATATAAATCTTTCTACATATTTGATCAGTAGACCCCAACAAAACTCATATTAGAAGTCACACAGCCCACACGACTAACAACCCACATACAAATAACCCTATCCAACTGTTGCCACTGAGTCTTTTGATGCCTAATCTCGAAATTAATTAACACCCCCTAGGACAGCTTTCCTGTGAATGTCTGAATTGGGTTTTGGCATGGATGCATTGCAAAGACAGAGCAGTTTAGTTAACCGGATGGGGTAGTGCTGTTTGGGGGTTAAAGGAGTCGCTGTTGATCAACTCATGAATCAGGGGCCCAGTGAGCCGGCTCATTAAATTTATGACTGTTCCAATGCAGTTAGCTGGCCCGCAGCACAGCCCTGGTGTCATCGTATATAGTGAAATTGAGATTGGCGGATTGGAAGATGGTTGGGGTGTTGAAAATTTATGGATTTCATTTACTTCGACACTAAATTAATCGAAGAATATTTTTAAATTGAAAAAATGATTTTTAGTGTTTCAAAATTTGTTTTTATACAGGGTGACACAAAAAGAACGTGAACTTTTTAACAATCTATTAAATCCAAGAGTAATGGAAGAAAACATTTTTTTCGTAGTAATTGAAACCTTAAAATTTGTCATTTAAGAAATATTAATGGAATTTATCATTTTTTAAAATTAAGTTCTTTAGATGCTGTCCACCAACACAAATGCATTCTTAGAATCTGCTGTTGATCTTCCTCACTGACCGCTGTAGCTGACGCAGTACGAGCACGTCTTGGTTATTCTGTTGGATTTTTCTTTAAGACAGATTCAGTGTCTTTACAGTTATTAATCCACATTTTTATTGCGTGTTTTGATAGGACGGTGCCATGATATCCTAAGTTTTAAGAACGTCTGAACTCCCCTACGGAATTTCCAGTCTCTATCATTGTTTTTATAAAAAAATTTTAGACTAATGCCTACTGTTGCCCATTCCACTGATCTTGATAACAAAAATGGCAAAGTGTTCACTTGCTCAAGATTACGCGCATTTCAAATATTTTAAATCAGTTTGAAAAATTGAAAAATCCTAAAAAGTACGTACGTATACTTTCTCTTAGTTAAATTATTTACTGGAATTGCGATTTTTATCGTGTGCAATACAAAAGGTTACAAATAAAGGATTGGGGTGATTCTGACACCCCTGGTAACCATTAACGTTTGCATCAAGTGCGCGCCTTCTCCCAGGGTTAAGAAATATGAATTGCGTTCTATAGATTATTAATTGTTAGATTGTTTATAAAAGTCATACTTCAGAACACGATAGCTATTAGGTACTGACCTCGAAATGTTGGGTCTCCGCCAAGTGCTAAGGACCCATGAGTCACAACACCACTCTCCAAACACCCACACTAACGTGAGGACTTTGAGACAAAGATCGAAAATATATCATCTTTTATACAAGAAAGGTCTTTCGTGGCATCCATAATGAAACTGGAAACAACAGTTTTAGACTAGGCCTACATGGATGAACAGAGGAAGGTTACATTTTTAAGAACCCAGGTGATTATTTTGTCCATCATTAAAATCATGAATTATCAAAAATGCGAATATAGATAAGTTATAACCATAAAATATGTATATCTGAGTTGCTTACATTTGAAATATAAAACACCATTCTCTCTCTATGAGTGTTATCTTGATAGAACTTTTTATTGGGAGTTAGAGATGAATATTTTAATATTAAAAGCAATGTTTCTCAAACTTTCAATGTTTGCGACCCAATTCTAAATCATAAATTTCATCACTCCCCCCTCCCCGTTTCTTACAATAAAAATGTATTGAATGAAATAATGCACTTTTTGACGTTAATGCTACGATACGCGATTTTAATCATAAACGGTATAAGCTATCAAGATAAGTATTAAATTCTGTATATGACAAACATATGTAAAAAAAAAACAATTACCCTAGAAATTTTTAAACTTGTTCTTAATTTAGTATCATGAGAGTTTAATTATCAAATACATTGTGCAGCACTGATACATTTATAAGTAAATTATATCAGTATAAAAGTGTATTTTATTTTTTATTATATCCAAATGTATATTTTGTTTTGTTTCCTTTTAGTAAATTTGTAATTTTTTAAATCCTTTGCTTTTGACTTTTCGATATGTTCACGCCCCACAGTTCAAGAAGCGCTGATTGAAAGTTAATTAGATAGTGAGAGCCTTGTATGAGTTGTCTTTCAGTCTTTAAATTTCAACTTGAAAACTTCAACATTTTGTATAATTGCACAAAATATGAGAAACATTAATTAACATTTAAAATTAACTGTTAATTTAATATTTAAAGTTCAAATTTTTACTTCACGAGAATGTGAAGAACAATATTGAAAAATTCATTTTCCTTTTTAACTTATGTATCTTTAGCAATTATAAATTTAGCTTTATAACGTATATAATATTCCTGATTAAAAAAGTTGATTTATTAAGAATATTTATAAAGTTTGTCGAAAATTTCGTATCTAATTGTAATTTTCTATAAAAATATTAATAAATTAAAATTAGATGCAATTCATAATTTTTATGAGCCTTTGTCGTAAATATATTTTGATCTTCAAATAAAATCACGACTTCATTTTCTCTAAAAATATCAGTGTTAATTACATTTACCTTTCGAGAGAACACATTTTCCTGTTCAGTGCTCTAATTAAATATGTATAACATTGGTTGCTTACAAAAGAGTCTGATAATTATACTTTGAGTTCATGAATTGATGACGCTTCTCAGTGGAAAAATGAATATTCAAAATATATATCAAGTAATTTCTATTTGCTCTCTTGCTACTTTAGTATCACAAATTATATTACTTCACATGTATCGTTTGAGATGTAAAGTTTTCGCAAGCTAATTATAGGGGTAAATTAGAAAAACGTATTTTGTTATAAGGCTTATGATGTTAAAAATATTATTTTCAGAACTCTCTTTTCGGTTGGGAAAAATATTCATCTTTTCAGAAGGGACAGTTATTATTTTTAAATCCTCACAAGATTTATGCATTTTTATTTAATTAATTGTTATTTTACATATATGTCTGATTAAGTTTACATTAATTAAGATAAAAAGTTTAATTTATTAACGCTTCTGTTTATTCTTGGCTTAATTAAACACTATCTGTTATTAGATTCTGATAAAACTTACTTTTTAAAAGTATATTTATTAGTCTGAATATCTCAGAAATTCCAAAAAAATTCTATACATATCATTCATTATTATCTTTAAAGGGACACATTACGATTTAATTGAAAAAATCGGTCAAAAAATCAAGTCTAATTTTTTCAGCCTAAATTATTTTTATATACATTTCTACAAACTCACAGAATTTGAAAACTCTAAGTTTAAAAAATGTAGATTTGTAAATACTTTTATGTTTTTTTTATTCACATCCCAATGGCAAATCAAAACTTTAAACTGACTTATCTCGGAGAGATAAAATAATTTGTCTTCATTTAAAATGCTAAGGCTTTTTTCTATTTTGCCTAATACTTGGAAATTGTTTTCACTTGTTGCTAATAGTACATGGGATAAAAGCTGATATGCATTTTTCAATCAAAACAATGCTTATTTTTTTAAAAAAATAGTTGCATTTAGAATTTAAACAATTTTAAGGAATTTTCAATAAGCATTCATAGAAGGAGTATTGTACGAATACCAATCATGTTGTTGCAAAATCCATACCAACTTTTGTTATATATAGTTTGAATAATTGTAAATCAAATTTCATACATGCACGTTAATTTTTGTAGGAGGAGTAGCATTTTAAAATCTTTTTATAAAAGTTTCAAGTTTTTCCCTTAAAAAATAAATGGTTAGCTTTTGATGAAATTTTGAGCACAAACTCTGTTTTAAATCATACATACACATGAGTGGCTAACAAAAAAATTATGAAAAATTAAAATTAAAATATTTGTAATCCCCTTAAAATTATTTTTTTCACATATTTGCATAAATAAAATTAAATACGTATTCTATCACTAAAATTCCAAATAATTTTTCGTGTGTAGTAAAATAATTTTATTTCCATTAATTTGCTTAAAGATAAGGAGAAGCCAGGTAAGAATATGTAGCTAAGTATTCAATATTTTCAAGTTTTTGTATTAAATTATTCAACTTCTAGTATTATAAATATTCAGTTTGTTTATTTATCTTATGCTTATATGTCTTAAATATTTTCCCTTGAAAATATTGTATGGATCATTTTTGAGATCATTCACAGACTTTTCGTTCCATGAATTTCTTTTTGTAAAGATATACTCTCAAATATCAAGACACTCGGCCACATAATTTTGAACCACAGTCAAGTGACGAGGTCGATAACCCAGTTGGCATCCAACTCTAACTTTTCAAACCATGTCAAGGAGAGGATTATGTGACTTAACAGCTTTATCGGTTTCTGAAATTGTTCAGTCACATACTCTTGTTGAAATGGTTTAGCGATATCATGACTTGAACCAATGATTCACTTGTAACAACGCCGTCTTCAAATTCGCTACCCTAAATATTCTGTTATTGAGATCATATGTTTATTCAGAATAAGTGCCAAGCAAAATATGATATTTTTGAGAATAAACAATCCAATATTTCTTTTTAATAATTTATAAAAAAAAATTGCTACAAAAATTTAGCAAACTCATGAACTCTCATGAGACAATAAAACTCAAATAGAGTATTCTAATTTATAGGATAACTTTTTTTTGATTACTAAGAAAATCAAAATACTTAATTTTGAAAGCTCTACAGACAATACATGTGACAAATTATACTAGTTTAGCTAACCACATTTTTATAAAATGCAATTTTAAATGCAAGAAATTTTCACATTGTTCGTCAAAAAATAGTTAACATTTTTTAAAAAATACGACTCATTCTTCTAACAGTGTTTAAGCCTATTCAAACTAAATTAAGAAAAAGTTCTGAAAATTCTGTAAAAACTTTCGTAATTTAACCCCCTCACTGCCGATTTAAAGTGACACGACTATCTCCCCAGGGCCACCGTTTTTTCACATAGGCTCGTATATGTGGTGTATTGAAAGTGGGGGGGGGGATATGGAATTAATAAGAAAATTCATCTCTGAAATAAGTAAAACCTTCGCAAATATTGCCAAGGTCATTTTGTTGCATTCGAAAGCTTCGGAATAATTTTTCTGATAGCAGCTCAAAGAAAATTCCGTACTTTGAAAAGACGTATATACACGTCCAGGGCAGTTAAGGCACTGGCTGAGCAAACGTGTATATACGTCGGTGGCCCTTAATGGGATAAAAGGATTAAAGAAGACGATTCAGAAGTGAATAAGATCTGGAAAATATTTACATAGTAATGAATTCAAAGAAGTTCCTTATTTATTTGAACAATTATCACTAGATAACTACTATAATTTAACTTTTCATTATACTATTACTCATGAAAACACGGCATATATATATTTCTCAAACAACTAATCTTATATTGTTCAGTTCCATCATTCTAATGTGGAAATAATTATTGGGAGCAGTGTAATAAATAAGGTAGCAAATCGCACAAGAGAAAGTTCAGCGTAACAAATATTCTGAATTCTATATCAATAAACGGATTATGTTTCGAATCGTTTCATTATAGTTTCACTCACAAGAGTGATCTAATCATATCACAGATAAATTTTGATGAAATTAATGTTTTGTATTCTATCCATTCGATATGAATAACGGATTACATTCTGAATTATTTCAATGCAATTTTGTGTACTGATGGTAGTTAATTCAATTTCGAGACACTTACAGCTATGACAGCATAATGAGTTGTTGATTACGGAATTCATAATTCCGACTCTTGAAACTTAGCGAGACATTCTAATGTTTACGTACATTTAACAGTTACATGGATTAAAATAAAATGAAACTTTTCCAAAAGTTAGAATTTAAGACATTTGTCAAAATATCTGTAATTTGACATAGGTTTTAAACTTCAAAATAATAAATATTGGAGTATGTATTAAATTTTGGTGTATATGTAACACAGAAGCAAATAAACATTCCACCCCTCTGATAAGCTAGTTTTAATTAAATTAATTCTGATTACCTATTCATTGTTTTCCTTTCAAAATACAGAAATTACAAGAAGCGTGTTGTTGATTCATTTAAGTCAGAGTTTCCCAAACCTTTTGTCTCATATACCCCTTACCATGTTTTTCGGTTTGAGGTAGACCCCCTCCCTGATTACCTAATGTTGAAGTTTTGCAAATTTATTCTACCTAAATGTTTTTTTGCTAGTTGTATAGAGCTAGCTATACTTACATTAAAAGGTTTAAATTTTTAACTGTGGAGAAGTATAGGGTTTAAAACTGAAAAAAGCACGTGTTAAATAAATTTAAAAATAATTATTATATAAAATAACTGATCAACAAACAAATATTTGTAATAGGAAGGACGAATCAGGTACTTCAATAACAAAATTTTCAATATTTGCCATCAGTCTTATCAGATTTAACCTTAAATCTCCTCGCTTATTAGAGCTCATTCTTTTTTCTTTCTTTCATTTTTTTTTTTTTTTTTTTGTAATTGGAAACTACTCTGAAACTCCTAACTTGGAAAGGCAAATAAAAATTTTCACTCAATACTCCATAAATCGGGATAAATGAGAGGTATGTCTATTCATCCGTTTCTAAACTTTACTTCATACCTCCGTTACTGCCTATTCCGATCAGTTTCTCTTGTAATATGACATTTTTTTTTCAATGTGACCATATCAGTTCATTGCTTACTATAGTAACTACCGAAGTCAAAGTATTCTCAAACCTTGTTTCAAAACCTGAATAAAAGGCATTTAGATGCTGAATGTAGGTTAAAAGGTCATTTTAATTGCAGGTTATCTGTGGCTAGTTAAGAAACTGATAAAACTCGTGACGAATTTTATACTCATTAAGCTTTATTCTGGCAAGAAACGCTGAAATCATGTTCCTTATTTTAATAAAACTTATGCTGTAGCCTTATGAATGCGAATTAATATCAGTAAATTTAGTAAATAATTTTGTTAAATTGATAAATTCTGGTTTCCATTTCATTAAATTTTCTTTTAAAGTTAAAGCCACGATCTGATTTAATGAGATTCACAATTGTAGACACCATTTACACCTCCCGGACTTCCAATTTTTTTTCGCTGACGTGGACCCCTTTCAGCTCGTCAAAGAAATCTGGAAGTCAATATAGACCACTTTGGGAATAATTGACTTAGGTAGTCAGAATTAAATTAAAAAGGTAAATATATCTGTGATGCGTATGCGATTTTGAATATTACATTTTTATTGATCTTTTGTTTGGTTCCTTTTTCGCACTCTCAATACTTTGAAAATATTTTTAAATAAAACCCTAAAATGTTTCACTGAGATTTTTTCTTTTCTTATGCGAATCACTAAAATCAAATCACGAAAGTCACAATAATCTTTTAAAATTCAAGGGAAGCTTTTTTCTATTTCATGTCGGTTAATAACTGTATAAGATCTAGAGCTGATTATCCAATTATAGTTTTGAATAATAGTTTTTCCACTTTAGCATAGTTAGTCAAAATAATAATCAAAGCGATTCATTTCATTCATGTAGAGTTACAAAAAGAGAATGAGTTATTGTCGAATTCAAAACGCATATTGGATTAATATTTTTGTACAAGGAAAACGAAACCTGAAGTTGTATATTTTAGACCGAAAAGGCAAATGCCGTCATTCATAAGATATTTATTTCTATTCCTGTTACTCATAACAAGTTTTTCTATTTAAAATTCTTTCTATGGACTGAAGCCAAGTGCCTGTTTTTATACTTGTTACATTTCTTACCTTTGTGACGAATGAGAACATGGTATGATATGATTTTTTTTTCACTTTGTCACATTGAAAAGTAATTATTAAGGAAAATATGAAAGTATGTTACAGTAAATAAGAATTTATCTTACTTTTTATAGTGGACAACTATGCGTTATAACAACACAAAAATGGTATATAGTAAATATATGTAAATCTATAACATATAAATGCTGTTTGTGATCTAAAAAAATACTTTAAATGATCTGTAATATTGAATTATTTTTGTAATGTTACATCAGAATAGGTATATTTATCATTAAATGATGTAATATTATGAAGATACCCGAGATAGTTCTCTACTCTCAAAATGTCTGCCTCATTTGGAGGAATTTCAGTTTCTGTTAAGCTTAACATGTATCCCCCCTAGGTACAGAATGATCGAAGAAAAACGAGATTCAATTCTCCAATGAACCCATTATAAATATTTACTTCTGTCAACTTGGATTTCACGTCCCCTGTTGTTACCTTGAACAAAAACATTAGATTTCACTCATGATTCTTTAAGAATATATTATAAATATTAATGTGATTTAATACAAGCTTTTGTAAGATGGAAATGTATAATCTAATATGCAGTCTCTATAAAAGAGAAAAAAACTTTCTTTCCATATTATCTCATTAATATCGGGATTTTCTTTTACATAGACTCTTAGCTAAAAAGTTTCTTGTACAATGGATATTTTTTAAAATTTTACTGCAACTCACAATCATTTAGTCCTGAGCACATAATCCGAACGTTACTTAACGAATCCTATTAAAATTTTATTTTATATAAGTTAACTATTACAGTATCTTCTAGATCAGGGGTCGGCAACCTCTTAGGTGTGACGTGTTAAAGCTATCTACCAATATGATTCAATGTGCCACACAATAGAACAATTTTGAAAAAAATTAAAATTCCCGCAATAATGCATGCAGAATTAGAAAATAGAGGTCACTAATATAGATTTACAGTTTTATTAAATATTATATTTGCCACATTTAAAAATAATTCTTAACATAAAAATAAACTGCATACAACTTAAACTATTTCTTCAAAACAAATTTTTAAAAAGTAAAATTGTACATATATTATACATTTTTAAACTATTTTTTTTTAAATAAGAAATACAACATAAAATATATGTATCTCTTCTTTATATTTAAAGAAAAAGATAAATATTTTAATGCAAACCTAGTGCTTATACCCCTCTATCTTCATGCCACAAAATCAGGAGTATAATTTGTGACTTTCGACACGATTCTGAGCCTTCAATTGTTAAACGATTTCTTTGCGCACAAAAAATACTTTTCATACGAAAAAATATGAAATGTGTAGCCTTATGTTGATATTAACTCAAAATTTTGAAAATATAAGTATATTTTAGTAACATAAAAACTCATTTCTCATGGAAAGGAAGGAATATCAATGAGAATGTTTACAGCACATGGTTCTTTTAATTACACAATAAATAATGATACATGAAACATTTTGATGCAGAATGCTATCTTTAATTTATAAATCTTTTAAACGAAATGTCTTGTAAATATTAATAAATACTTCTCAAATACTTGTATGTCCATAATAAAGAATAAAAACATAAACATATATTTCTCATGAATACAATGGTAGAATACAAATGTGTTACACATGACCCTTTTAAAAAATCTATCTCCTGAATATAATCTAATGCTTGACATTTTATTCTTTAAACTTTAATTCTTATTAATTTCACAAATTAAAACATTTTAAGCTATTGATGCGAAATAAGTTTCTTACCAAACTGTTCCAAAATTCTACAGTAGAAGGATTATATAAATCAGCTTACCTAAAATAAAAAAAAGAAACATTAGTAATCAATTAATTCTTTCTAAGGTTGATCTGGAACATAAATAACAAACATTAATAAATGTTCGTGAAATATTTTCTTTTTCTTTTCTTTAGTTCATATAACAATATCTTAGTATTTAAACACTGTACACAAAGTATAAAAATGCTTCATTACATTTTTATTCATATATAGTTTATAAAGCATATATTCCAAGATAAAACACTTCCATTTGAGATGCCACCTCACCCTTCAAACTACCACAACAAGCCAACGTGAGGATACTGAGACTTGACAAATTTAACATGCACCAGATCTTCTACAGCAGACTTGCAGCCATGGACTGCCAAACCAATCTACCATTGTGATTCAACGTGCCACACAGTAGGATATTTTTTAAACAATTTGATTCTCACAATAATGCATGGTTAAAGAATAGAGGTCAATAATATAGATTTACAGTTTTACTATACGTTAATTTTGCATCTCTTAAAGATGTTTCTTAACATAAAAAATACAGCATAAAATACAACTATTTCTTTAACAAAAATTTAAAACAAGATATCAATCATTGGCGATGGTGATTTTGGGGTTTATTGGCGCAAGAACTGATTTCGGCTATACTGCGCCAAACAATTGTTTTAATATCTGTGGTCTAGACGGGAAGAGATAAAGAAAGAATGAATTGAATGACAAGAAAGAGGGTCGAAAACAGAGAAGGATCACTAGGGTACTCCGGGTTCGTGAAGCCCGTGTTTACCAAAGACAGTAAACCCCTTGGAAAAAGGAAAAGATCACTAGGGCACCTCGGGATTGTGACACCCGTACCCACCTATAGAAGGTGAGCCCCCATGAGGGCATCAATCATTGGCATGGCCAAGTAATTTAAGCGCGTGTTTCACACGTTGTATTTTACAATAATGCAACTAATGAACTTTTTACTAACAGAAAGTAGTGTGTACTGAACAACTCCTCTAAATGTACTACTATTGAGCTGAAAAGAAATAATGACACAAATCTGTATCAGCACTATAAAAAAGCCAAAACTAGCGAAATTCAGGAAAATTCGGGAAAACTATGGGAAAATTTAAATATGATTCGGCTCATCTAGGGCACAAATGTGACCCAATGCCGAAAATCCGAGGTCAATTGTTTGCTTATTGGCTGAGAAAAAGGTACGACAAAATATGGAACGAAGACGAAGATGAAATTTGCGTCCTAATAGCGCTTTTGTTTTACTACGTGAAAAACGCGCTAAAAATCAAATTTTACATATATTATGTATTAAACATATTTATTAAAATAAGAAAAAGACAACATAAACTATAAGCATTTCCCTTCATTATAGTTAAATAAAAAAATAAGTAAAAATTTAAATGCGAACCTAGTGTTTGCACTGATCAACTTTCATATATAATCTGAGGTATAATGTGTGACTTTCAATTTGACGCGATTCTGAGTATTCAGTTGTTAAACAATTTCTTCGTGGACTAGAAACATTTTTCATATGGGGAAAGAATTTTTATTAAGATAAGTAGGACTAAACAACGAAAAGCAGAATACATGCAATTTTCTCTCTTCAACCAATTAAATATCTCCAGCAATGACATACAATACTTTACAAAATAGTTGTAAATTTTTCTTCAGAATTACCTTTCAGTTAGTTTTGTAATTTCTTAAATGTCCTTATTTCTGAAGATGTTGGTCGAGAAGATCCATTACAAATGTATCAACTTCCAACCACTTAACAATTGACAAACTTGTAGACTAGTGCAGAGTGCCACATGTTTCCAACGCTTATATTAGATACTATAATGACACACACTTTAATATTTACTTTAAAATATTGCAATCAATACGGATGAAATATCAATACGTATAATAAATCACCTAAAATAATTAATGCTATTCTTATGTTTATACTGGGGATCTTCAACCAAGGTTAACATTTCATTTGAAATTTTAGTACAGTTTATATATTACGTAATTAATTTATGTATTCATTATTATAACACATGAATTAAGAAACAGTATTATGACAGGGGTTCACAAAAGGTTTTTTATACACTTAAGGCGTCCGACTACCTAAAATTGTGAATTTGGCCAAAAATTAACAATTTTATCATGCTTTCATTTTATAGACCATCTTATTAGCTTTCTAAAAATACCAAGTTTATTATTTTCCGTTCTATAGAACAAAAACTACAAGTGTTTTAGTAAAAAGCACATGCCATTACCTTAAGCAAGATGCATACTTTAAAAAGCGTTTTACTCGAAATGTGTTTTTTTTTAATGCTCAAACAAGGATAGCGCCCGATTGCACAAAAAGTTTTAAAAAAATTAACTGAAATTTGTATCGCATATTCTGTATAATAGAAGCTTTTTAACCTTTAAATGTATCAATCACTGTTTTATTACAACATTTACAGTCCCTTATGTTAATGTAATAACTATTTTTTTAAGCAATTTCACATAATACTCAAGAGCTCTAGTTTTTGCAAAAATTAAAATCTCTTATCCTGAAGGTCATTTCCAAAATGAATAACATAGCAACACATCAGAATTGAAAATTTGTTCATAAACTTTTTGTGCAGAATGGGCCCCGTTTATGTTATTTTTTTGCAAATTTTTACCCATTTCTTCCATTTTAGTAATAATAATTTCTTTTTCTCTTCATAATTTTAGCATATTTTTCTTAAAATGTACTTTAAAAAAAATCTAAACACCACAAAAAAAATTCCATATTTTTATTTGTTTAAAAAAAAGTTATCGCAAGTAGTTGGATACCTTAATCTTATACGTCTTGCTTTTTAAGATGCTAATTTATCCTTTTCGTTCTGTAATCTTTCAAATATATAGTTTCTTTCATCAGAATTCTTTGATTAGAAAAGTTAAAATCTAATCAACTTTTTTCTCTTCAGTAATTAAAGAACTTTTCAAAATTAACAGTGGTCTTACTACTACTGGAATTTCTTTACATCGAATAAAGTCCCGACATAAATTTGATTTAACAGATATATATTTTATTCTAAGAACATTACTGCAACAAGATTCAGATCGCGCAATTAAAGTATAATCTCTAAGCAAAGAAAATACAAATTAGTATGAATTTTTCTTTCTCAGAAATTTATGTTTTAATCTATCATAAAAGCAGTGATATTAATTAAATATTTAGCAAATTATTTATATATTCAAACTGATCTAATATTAGTAAATAATTATAATTAACAAACGATTTATACATTGAAACAAATCTATTATTAATAAATAATTATAACTACCAAATGATTCATATATTCAAACAAATCTATTAATAAATAATTATAATTACCAAACGATTTATAAACAAGTACAAAAAATAATCCCCAAACTATATTTTCAATAATTAAATAAATCAAAAATAAAAACTGATTGATTAACTTCTTTATAAAAAAAGAACTGAGTCCTAACTAAAACGTTCCTTTAGATGAAAAAAAATACCCCTCCCCACAAAAATATAACAATATCCCATCTATCTGATATTGGTAAAAAACATTATAATAACCATATTCCACAAAGTTTTACCAAGAAACGAAATATTAGCTGAAAGAAAAATTCTCCGTATTCCTTCAAGACAGAACACTCAACAAGTGATCAACTCAGTCGATAAAACCTCCGAATCTATTAGCAACATTATAGTTTGCTAATAACATTATGACTAATCAGACACCGAATATCAACTAAATATACCTTAATTGAACAGGTGATCTTTCGGAAACCTACAGACCTATTCCAAGAGAAACGGACCTCTTTCCAGAAATCCTTTCATTAACGTTATGACTATCATCATTAGCCAGATGAGTTTTAATCTCATTATTGCTTCAAAGCATCTTCCATTCCATTAATTATGATCAGAAATGAACGTGAACCTTTTGAGTAAGTAGAGATGGGATCAAAATAGTCTTTGTGCGCCTCCGAAAAGTGAGGTTGCGTTGTCTTTGAGTTCGCCTTGCTTTCAAAGCTGAGTACTTTCTGTTGGAAGGGATTTGTGTTTCTGTAAGATGATGAATAAATTGTAGATATTAATTTGTAAAAATGATTTAATGGGAAATTGGGGAGTAGGTTAATGTAAGGTAGTAGTAAAATGAGGTAAATTTTTCATTTGAGATGTAACTTGCTGAAATTAATTATATTAATATACAATTCTAATGTTAGAATTAAAAATATTACAATTTTTATCTGGAAAATATAATTGGAACTTTTTGCAAAAATAACATGGAAGAAATTATTTGAAATTTTGCTTCCTCAATTTTATTTAAAACTCTTTAATGTGTCGCTATTTAGAATTCTCATAAGCAAATTAGAAGTGATTCAAAACCAGGGCTTCAAACTGTAATTTTTTTTACGTTCTGGTTCACCTAAAAAATTATATCGGTGCAGTCTCGGTTTTCTTTCCGCCGAAAATAGCGGTTCAGTTTCGAATGAAAAATTGTATTTTATGTATATTCTCTTACTTTCTCTAAAAATATAATTCTATCATAAACAAAACAAAAAAAAAACATAATTCGAACAAAATTTAGAAGATTTTATTCTTTTTTTTAAATTGGTACACTGTGTGAATTGACACAATTAATCAACATGCACAATACGAGCGGTGATCCGAGTACAGCGAGTATTGGCACTGTTAGTTATTATCAAATTAGCATTTGGAAACTAGGTTTGAGATTCTGGTTTAACTATCTAAACAGTCTATACAAGCATTTGTGGATGATCGCACATTGAGATGGGGAAAATGTAACTGATATTTTTTATAAAAAAATCATTTATACTTCTCGTTCATTCAACTTAATTAAATATTCCTTCTGCAAGTTGTTTCATCCAAAGCTGAAACAGAAAAGTACTATTGAACATCAAAACAGGAAATCGAGAAGAAATGTACATGTAATGATGATAATTGTATGGTTAAAGTTAAATTAGAAAATATTGATAAGTTGGTTACTGTAACAAAATGACTAAAAATATGAAAACCGAAAAAAAAACTATTTTTTTTTCTGTTTAGTTCCGGGTTTTTTTCCCGACCGAAATAACGGGTTTTCAAGTTTTCGGTTCAGCTCCGGTTCGAAGCCTAGCTCACAACCTTTAAATGTTTTCTCTTTGTTCGCTTTAATTTACTTAAAAAAAACTCAAAAGACCACGATGAGAGGGGGAAGCCCTTAAACCTTCCCTAGGGTATTCTACCTCAAAATTGGGGTGGAACTGAGCCAAGACGTACTATCATCTCTATGGTGCTCAAAGTTACGGTTAACGACTAGCGTTCATCTAGCCCATAGGTTCCCAACCTTTCTTGAACTGGCTCCCCTTTTCTAGTGAATATTTTGATACCGCCCCCTTCCACTCTAGAGAAATAAGAGTGTACATAATACATGGTGATAACAAGAGTTAAGTTTTAAAAAATATCCTATTAGTAAAAGAATATATTTTTAACTTAAATTTTTTTCTAAAACCCCAACTTTTTTACTTACGATGCTGAAATATATATTGCCACAAATATATTTAAATGTGTAATATTATATATTTTAGTCATAGGTAGGAAATTATTGGAATTGAAACGCTACTGAATTTCTTCATTTAAAATAGTGGAATAAAAGTTTTAGCTTACCTGTTATAAAGAGAGGTAGGGGTTTTGATGATACAAAGTATAATTCATTACAAAAAAACTATTGATTTCAAAATAAATATAAATTGACAGTTTCAGCCTTTAAAGAACCACATTAATTCCTAGTTAAAATATTTAATTATGTTTCTTGGATAATATACGTAATGAAATACAGTGGATGAAACATGTTTCCTACTGCTCACAGTCAAAGACAATACGTGCACTACAGAAATTAAAACGCACTATATCATTCAATTTAATATAGGTCTGAATGTAATGTAATCTTTAAGTTTTTCATTCACTTCCCAAACTACCGAAATAAGTGAATTTTCGTACATGGGATATATAAATTATTTAAATACATACAATCAACATAAGGTAAACAATTTTTAAGTTTTCTTTTGTTAGTTCATAATCAGCGTGTTTTTAGTCTCTTTTGGTTAATCTGCCCAAGCTCATCCGTGCCATCTCAAAGCTCCCTAATTTTCTCTGGGTCTTTTACTGCCCCCCTGAAAGCCCCAAACACAACCAAGGGGGCGTTATTGCCCACGTTGAGAACCTATGATCTAGCCCTTTGCCACGAGGAACTTCTTAGGTCTCAACCTGGCATCGTCAGACAGGTGGCATTGATAACAACAACAGAACCACGATATATAATGGTGGTGGACTTTTTAAAATTTTGAGTGAAGGTTTATTAACTTCGCACTCTAAACCTACTCTAGGACTAATAGTGACATGTCTTTTCATTTTGACAAGGCAACCAAAGTTGGAACCCCTTTTCTGAACTTCCACATCATACCAATGGAAAGACTTTGAGCCTCGACAGATAAAACGCACATTAGCTCCTCTGCACGGCGGGTCTTCAGTGGCACTAAGTTTTAAACAAATGACACACCGGTCACAAGTTCTTGACCAAGACCACTAGGCTACAGAAACCATTCTTTAAAATTTTGAGCCCCAGTGAAATGAATGAAAATGACACTAGGTCCATACTTCCCTCTCCAAAACTTCCACTCTCAGGTTTTCACTTCGTGTTTATGAATTATACGTCTCTGTATAGTTGGCTTCAAGATTGATAAAGTATACTTGGAACAAGGCAAGAATCTTAAAAGTTTGATATAGAAATTGAGCCTCTGTTTTAATAAATATAACTAATTAGAAAGGTTAAAAATTATACACGTTATAAATTCACTTAGATCTAATTAATATCTCGAACGACGGTATCAAAAATGCATCACTTGTCACATAATTATATTTTAAAAGGAAGAAGAAATACTCAATCCCTCATTGTGTACCTCAAGTGGGAGTCTCCAATTAAAGTAACAATAAGTGTGCTTAAATTATATATATTTTAAAGAGTGTTTTTGTTTTTTGAATTGTACAATAACATATAATTCAACTCGTTACTGTATTTTTACCGTCTTAATACAACTGATCATCTTTAATCTTATAATCGTATTTTTAGATTGAAATTTTTAAAAAAAATATGGGATTTTATTTTAGAATTAATGTTGCCACACATACAGGGGAGTAGCTAGGTATCCAAAAATCATGTTGCAAAAATAAATAAATAGATTGAGGGCTTATATTGGGTTTTTTAAAGTAAAAAAAACTAAAAATATATTAGTATTTTAAATATAGAAAGCTACTTTAACATTTTAACATCAGCCCTTTCTCTTACTCTGTAGAACATAATGAAGCAAAGCTACATACTATTTAATAAAGCTGCAATTATTTATATTTATGTGTATGAGTTCTCTTGAGTGATTACTCAGGTTCGATTTGGTCCAAGAAAAACAGAAAATTATTCAAAAAAATATGCATGAACAAGAAAATATAATACAATATTATTCTTTTAAAATATAAAAAACACCTCTGTGAAAAAACAGAGGAGAGGGAGACAAAGTGACATCACTATATTGCAGATACTAGAATGCGAAATACTGAAGCAAGAGAGTAGAATATGAATCATATTGTTATTAAAAATAAAATGACTAAGAAGAAATAGCTTCATGTGTAGGTTTTTTAAAATGTACGGTAAGATTTTTCATGAAACTTGAAGTTTATTTTCAACAGATAGAAAAGCGAAAAAGTATCATACATCGAAATATATCAGTACAGCACAAAGTTTTTGATAATTAATTCCTCAACACAAAAATAAAAACTAGTTTAGTAATTACTAGTAACTCCCATGGGCGTGTCAAACACAAAATTTAATACTTGATTATTTTTTCGGTTTAATGTAGCTTTTGCATCAAAGTGCATTATAGTTGCACTCAATATACTCAAAAGCCAAAACATTATAGCCACCTGTCAATAACGAATTGGCCCACCTTTGGCGCGCAACACAGATTCAACCCGCCTTGGCATCGATGCCCCAAGTTCTTGGTAAATGGCTGGAGACTGATTGTACCAGATGTTTAAGCAACGGTCACGCAAATGCAAAATATTGCGAATTAGTGGTCTTTGAACTCTGAGATGCCATCCCATGACATCCAAAATGTGTTCTATCGGATTGAGATGCGGTGTGTTAGGCGGGCAGGACATTAACTGGAATTTAGCATCATGCTCCTGGAACCACTCCAACACAATTTTAGCCTTATGACACGGGGCGTTGTCCAGTTGGAACATTCCATTTCCAACTGGAATAGTAGAGGCTATGTAAGGGTGCAACTGGTCCGCAATGATGTTCAGATACCCTGTAGCATTCATGGTATGCTCTACCACAACCATGGGTCCCAGAGACGCCCAAGAGAACGTCCCCCAAAGCATAATACCACCACCACCGGCCTGTGTATGACTTACTGTACATTGAGGGAGCAACTGTTCGCCTGGAAGACGGTGTATCCTGACACGGCCATCAGCGTGATGAATGGCAAACTGCCATTCATCTGACCAGGCAACTCTCTCCCACTGATCCATGGACCAGTCCCGATGCTCCCGGGCCCAGCGTAGGTGCAGTTGGCAATGACGCTTGGTCAGCAAAGGCACACGAGTGGTACGTTTGCTACGTAGCCCCATATCCAACAGTGTCCGCTGAACAGTATGCTCCAATACTATTCTACTTGGCCCTGTATTGTATTGGGCTGTCATCTGAGGCACTGTCTGGCTCCGGTTTTTGCTTCACCATGCGAGACAGTCTCCAACGACTTTTTTCTTTGATAGCGTGTGGACGTCCAACACCATGTCGTCTACTGCTGGTTTCACTGTCATTCATCCAATTTGCAAAAGTACTAAGAACTTTAGATCGCAAACAACTCACGAGTCGTGCAGTTTCGGAAATACTTTTTCCGAGCCTTTGAGCCATTACAATCTGCCATTTGTCAAAATCGCTTAGATCCACAGCCTTTCCCATCACACACAGAAGTAAGTGAAAGAATGATTCTTCAGACTCTGCAGCAGCAGTTAAATACCACTTCCACGTCATCCAGGCGAGTTCCTTGCAAAATGTAGGGGTGGTTATAATGTTTTGGCTCTTGAGTGTATGTAGCTATTGTATGAGGAGGACACGATGAAAGTTATAACTGAAAATTGGATCTTAAATATCGAAAGTTTGAGAAGCACTGCACTACAGATAAAGTGAATGGATGTTCTATACTGAAATCAACGTTAGTGGATATATATTTTCATATTATTTGTAAAACTAAAAATATTATATTTATGTTGTAACAAATTTCAGCCTATGGCAAACTTTTTCCATTTAATGCACAATTATACAAGTTCACAGATAGCGCAACAATGTAGCGTATGTAATAATTAACGTGCTCTCCTGAATTAAAACCACTCAAGCGAGTCTTGAATCTCTGGAGCGACAAATTGTAGCGAGACCAATCCTGGCGTTGACTTTCCGAGGTTTGGAGATTGTGTTTAATGAATAGTAGAAGAGAATTCCTCAAAATCCTTTACGAAGCCTTATTGCATCTATAGAAAACATAATTGCAGCTTGGATGTTTCAAAGGGACTATACTCTATACAACTCTACGTCCCCGCTGCCTTTGTATATAAGTAACCTTTTACAGGTATGGATTAACACACTTGCTAACCTGTTAAAGCATTGAATCTTGCATACATGACATTTTACGTCCTTTTTCTATATACTTGTATTTAACTTTTTATATCAATCCATGATTAGCTTGTATTTTTTTCTCCGCTTGTATTTTTGTTCTTCTAATTATTGCAAGAAAAGTTTAAAATATTTATAAATATTAGCAGCCATTCGCTGCTTGTTTTCAATTACACTCAGAATCAATTTATAAATCAACAACAAAATATCATCTTTTCAGTTTGCTTTTTGCTACGGGAATGAATAACTTTAAAATCTTTCTAAAGTGATTAAACGATATCAAATCTAGATTATAAACATAGTTTTTTTTTCAGAGAACCCTAAACTTATATCTTTTTTAAAAATTTATCTTGCTTATATACCATTTCATAAAATTTCACATACATACACTGCGACTTTTAAAATTTCATTAAAGGAACTTTCTAAAGGTTATGCAGCTATTTGTTTGTTTCAGTTTGATATTTTCAGAAGTAAAATTATCCCTTACTATTCGAATAACAATTAAACAAGTAATTAATTAATTAAGAAACTCTCAGAATAAACACGTTCTATGGGCAACGAGCATCATGAATTTGTATATAAGTCATCAGATGTGAGCGACACCTGATTTCTTTCAACTCAGAAAGATTTAACGTGTATCGGTCCGTCTTCAAGTATGATTTTAAGTGGAACCACCAGGGGTTTCATAATCAATGAAAACTTAAACATGAAGCGATTGGGCTAGAATTCTATACAAATGAATGTATTCCAAACGATACAATGTGTATGTGTGTGAATACATTTTAATACCAATTAAAATTATATGCATATTTTAAAAAATAATAAGTTATTGTCAATTCTGACATATAATTTGATTATTCGTCACTATTTGCTTGGTACACACACATCCACACACAAAATGCTTATTATTTATAACTAGCCGTTACCCACCACACACACAGCTTCGCTGGGTATTTCATGATCTTTTATAAGAATATCCTGTTTATATATATAAATTATTGATATCTAATTCCTAGCATTAAGAATTCGTTTGTATTGAGAAATATACTTATACCGGTAATTCTCGCCTCTTGATAAAAAAAGGACAGAACTACTAATTTTTATTATCTAATAATCTCTAAAATTGAGTATAGAATGAATGATGTTGGCACTTTCGTAACCCTATAACAAAGTGGATTTCCACAAAACCAATTTTAGGTAGATCTCTACTCCATAAAATAAACATGGAAGAGAAATTTCAAGTCAAAAATTTAATAGAGCAAACAACATTTTTACTATCAATACCCCCCCCCCCGTAATTCCGTTGAGACTCAATCTCCCAAACACCGTTCTTAACGGATTTCAATTCAACAAAAGAAGAATGTAAACAAATTCCATTATTATAGTCCTGGTACTTCGAAAAAAGAATTTTTTTTGTCAACACGCCAAAGTAACCCGTACTCTCCCAGGAGTTGATTCCCGTCAAATGCATTCTTAGTGGATTCCTATTCAACAAAAGAAACATGCTTAACAAATTTCAAGTACGCAGGTCTAACAATTCTTAAACAGGATTTTTTTCCCCTATAACTCCCCTTGACACCTCGCAACCCTCCTTGGGGGTCGATTTTTGTTTTCCTCTAACAAAGAGTTCTTTTCCATGGAATAGAGTTAGAGGAACTCTATTCCATGGAAAAGAACATGATTACCAATTTTCAAGCAGGTAGATCGAATAGTTTAAAAACGGAAATATTTATCTGGTACGCCCCTTAATCACCCGAAATGAAACTTGGGGCTTGATTTTCGCGAAACCCATTTTGTAGCGGTAACACATCTCTTTGCAATGAAAATTTATCTAAAATATATATTAGAGCTTAAATACTGCTTTGTAACTCTTTATGCAATATGTCATATACCTCAAATGTTTAATTAAAAGATATTTTTAAGCATTTAACACAATTTTTAATCTCAAAAACTAAATATATATGTGTAACAAACTGTAGTCGAAATGTCTGTTAAAATATGTTTGATCCAATTAAAATATTTATTCCTCAATATGAAATAGGTAATTAAGAGGGAAGTAGAAAATAGTCTCTTCATTGCCAAATAGAAAACATAGGAAATTGTTTGAACATATTTATTAATCCTGAAAACAAAATGAAGTGTTCAAACAAATTATACACTTTAAGAAAAATCCTTAATGGATATTTTTCGCCTTTAAAGAAACTCTTAACGTTTAACAATTAATAAGAACTTAGTAGAAATTTTTTATTAATTTTTAAGGGATTTTTAAATATATTTGATCTTTCTCATTTTGTTGATCAGAAAACAAAATGTTTATACATCGTTGCAATATATACAGAAAGTTTAAAGATAACAAAAATAATAATAAAATGCGAAATAAATAGATACTAGGAAATTTGAAATATACATCTTTTTTCATTAAAATGTTACAATGTATTTTAAAAAAAGAACTTTTATAAAAATATCCCTTTCATTAAGCGAAATATTTTAAATTAACCAATTTTTATATTCATATATAATTACGACCTGCATTTTAATCTTTTGTAAATATATCTTTGATAGTAAAATTATATCCAACAAT
This sequence comes from Trichonephila clavata, assembly GCA_019973975.1. Lineage (NCBI taxonomy): Eukaryota > Metazoa > Arthropoda > Arachnida > Araneae > Nephilidae > Trichonephila > Trichonephila clavata. The sequence continues at coordinate 60,904 of BMAO01039133.1, forward strand.
ATCGAGTAAAAAAGTGTAAGCGAAGATTGGTTTTTACTATCGTTAGCATTTCAAATTATGTATCAGATACACATTCAGAAGGGAAAAAATAAATTTTGATTATATTTACCAAAAGAGAAGTGCTTCAAATAGTTGTATAAAAATATCATGCAAAAGCGAAGTTGTTGAACTTGCGATTTAATTAATATTGATTGTATATTTTCTTAATTATAAATCTGCTTTTTTTGAAGCCTCCTTAGGGCATTTTGTGATGAATATTGCATTTTTATCCCTGCAAGATACGAGATGAAAATAAATATGGATTAATTTTCATCCTTTTTTATGAAATAATTAAAATGGATAATATTAGTTACTTTGAACAGAACAATAAAGTTTCAGTTGAATCCACGGATTATATCTTTGCAGTACAATTTTCACTTAAGAAAAAATCGCGTCTTTGATAATGACCAACTTGGCGGTAAAATTATTTAAAGAAAAAAAGGCGCCAAATTTTTCTTCCCAAATCAAGGGGTTTAACTAGGATCCAAACCGAATAAAACTAATGCAAAATATTATTATTATAGAAGCATTTTTCATAAAAGAGGTTTTAAAAATACGTAATTATATGTTCATTTTTTGCCAAAATATAGCATATGAATAATTTTTTATTGTAGTAATATTCTTAAAAGAATTTTATGCGTGTATTCTAATTAAAGTAACAGTATAAAAAATTCATTTGTACTCTTTTTCAAAATGTTGGTTCAAAAAGAAATAGGATACCCTTTTTTTAAAAAAAAATTGAATTATCGTTCTAAAAAAATATCGAAAAAGCTTATTTACAAAACTACATCGCAATTAAAACATTTTATAACATATATAACAAATCTAAAATCCTTTCATTGCAAGAAAAACCAAAATTACAATGCATCAAAACTCGTTGCCTTACCAAAATATTATTTCCTTACATTCTCAGAGGTCACTTATCAGACAAAGGAAACGAAAACTTAAACATTTATAACATTGTTTATTTCACTCTTGATGATCCTCTCTCTCTCTCTTTTCTACCTTTTAAAATCTATAGAACGTTCCCAGAGGGACAGCTGAAGTTGCAGGGAGTGATCCAAAATCCATCATTTTAAATATTCTCCATTCGCCAGTGGCCTTATCTTTCAATTAATAGGGACTTTTTGATTTCGAATTGTCTTCTATAATAAGCCCCAGATCTTTGATGTAGAAACAATGCTCTTTCGATCTTTAAAAGCACTCCATTGAAAAGGGCTAATAGGGCTGCTCCTTATCATTGAGTTCTCTTTGATAAGCGGAAAACCTTCTAAAGTACTTTGAGAATGAATTCATATTGGGAAATTAATGAAATGGGTGCTCTTGTTACGAGTCAACTAAAGTGTATTAAAGATTTTATAGAATCGGAATGCAGTCGAAGTGGTAATGCCTTCAAATGGCGCAGTTGCAGGACCGTTAGTTGTTTAAAAATGGAGGATTTTTTTTTGTATGTAGGAGATGTGATGAAAGCGTGGGTTTGTTATCTGGAGTTTGCTATTTTTAATATTTGATTAAATGAAGTAACTTTGGTTAGGTTGACTAAATTATGGTAATGCGAGTTCGGAGTGTTTACTTTTTTCCTTTTTAAAATAAAGGAGTTGTATGTATTTGTGTAGATTCTTCATTCAATATAGTGTACTGAATTCCTTGCAGGAGGAAAAATAGCATCTTTTTTAGAAATTTGTAATGATAGGACTTCATTTATATATTATTTTAACGAAAACTTCTATTAATTAATTTGAACTAGGATGCAGAATTTTTACTTTGGGCATTTTTTATAAGTGTCTTCAACAGTACTCCAATACTTTCCATGTAGAATTTTCAGACTTGAGTGGGGTGAGTTTATTAATAGCTAACTCAAAGCTTCACGAGGGCTATTGGTTACGGCAGTTCTCAAAGTTTCAAAGTAAGCGACCCAATATACGAACATAATTTTCTTCGCTCCCCCCTCCATACAAAAACAATGTATTAAATTCAATAATAGTATACTTCGACGCTTAAACTACAATACGACTTTAACCTCTTAATTGACCCCGGCGTATATAAACGTTTCGCTCAGTCAGAGGGTTAATTTCCCCGGACGTATATATACGTCTTTCCGAAAACAAGCTTTCCTCTTCACTGCTATCCATAAAATTATTCCGAAGACTTTGTAATGCAATAAAAGGACCTTGAAAATATGTTTGCGAAGAATTTATTTCAGATTGTTTGCTTCTTTATTCCTCCCCCTCCCCAATACATCACATACACGCGCCCGCGTAGAAAACGGTTGGCATTGGGAAGCGAATCTCGTAACTTTTAATCGGCAGTTAAGGAATTAATTATAAACCGTACACATTATTAAGATAAGTGTTAATTTATGTATATGATTTTATATATGACCTTCTCAAGGGGTCACTGGTAATTATTAAACTTGATATTATTTTTGTACTGTTAAATTAATTATAAAACACATTGTGTAGCACTAATACATTTATAAGAGTAAATGCGTATTTTGTTTGTTTATACATTCAGTAAATTAATAATTTTTTAAATAGTAAATAATATTTTTAATTTTTGACTTTTCAATATGCTTGCGCCTCCCTCGTAGAGTTCTTACGCTCCACAGTTTGCAAACTAAAACTACACAAAACGGCTTTAACCTCTTAAGTGACCCCAGCATGTATAAGCGTCTAGCTCAGCTAGTGCGTTAATTGCCCCAGACGTATAAATAGTTCTTTTAGAAATACGATCTTTTCTATGCAGAGCTATCATTAAAATTGTTTCGAAGGCTTTGGAATTGAATAAAATGACCGCGGCATTGCTTATTTCAGAAAATTTGCTTATTTATTCCTTTTCTCCCTCCTCCAATACACTACATACGCGTGCTTACGTGGAAAACGGTGGCATTTGGGAGCGTGTCGCGTAACATTTAATTAGTAGTTAAGGGATTAATTATAAATCGAATAAATTATCTAGATACATGTTAAATTTTGTCTACTATTATGCATGGGCAATCCAATTTATTAAACTTGTTAATTTATAAGTGTTAAATTAGTTATCAAATACATTATGGAGTACTGAAACATTTAGAAGTGTATTATGTCAGTGTAAATGTGTATTTTATATATTTTCTTACGTCAGAATGTATTTGTTTGCTTAATTTCTGTAAATTAACAATTCTTTTAAATAATCTTTTGTTTTCGACTTTTCAATAATCTCGCACCTGTCTAGGGTGATGCACCCCGCAGTTTGAGAAATGCTGCTGCAAGGGCTAGTTAAAGTAAAATAAGCTTAATAAAACAAAATATGAATATAAACTTTTAAAAGTTGGAGGTTTTTCCCTAATATAACACATTAAATCCATTTAGGTAAACTATTGTAACTTCCCTCGGGTAGTAATAATAATATTACCCGATATTTTCGTCAATGTGGGTTTTTTAAAAGGATAAAGTAAATTTACGCGTTTCATTTTATCAAATTTGAAAAAAAAAATCACACTTCTATACATTACATTTATTCAAAACTCCACATAAACCGAATTACACATAATTCCCAAAATAGAGTACTTTTTTATTCAATCCATTTTCAAAAGCCTTGCACTGCCAGTTATTACACACCACAAATCAGAGAAGGAAAATCTTATATATCGGAATCAAAATCCCTTAAAAACAATTTTTTTCGCACATCATTCAGTGCAAATCACCACATAGCTAAAGGCTTCCGTTCCTTAAGAAAACCTTACTGACTGCCAACACAAAGTCTGATACAAATGAATGAACACATAAAAAATCGATACGGGCTCAAAATGATTTTTCTAAGAATCCAAAAAGAGAAGGAATTCAGAAAAAAAAAACGCGCAGAGTAATGTGCAATCCTTTTTTTCTTTCTTTTTCTTGAAGTTCTTTCAATGCCTGGAGGGCAAAAATGATTTTATGCGACAGGCAAAAGGCAAGTTGTCAATTTTTTCCTTTCCTCCATTTATCGAAAATCCTAACAGTTCCGTCTCGGTCCGTAAAGTTTATATATGACACCTATTTGTATGTGCGTAATATGACAATGGTAAGGATTTGCAGGGGCATATTTTGATGGCTCGTAATTTCATGCGTTGATTCCGAAGAATTGGTCTGGAATATTCTGAAATGCGCCGTCCTGAAAGTGACACTTCTTAATGGAGCCAACGGGTTTTCGATTTTTATTAGATTTTCCAAAACATCTATGAATTGGAAAAAATTTGAATCAATAGTGCAAACTAATTGCAAGTTATTTCCAAAGTATTAAATGCTAGAGTAAAATTGTACATATATTTCCAATATATAGTTGACAAAATAGAGTGTTATTGTGTTGTTGTTTGATTGAATTAGCTAGGGGGCCTTTTTATAAAGCTAATTGTTGACTGGGTGGCGTAGTTGGTTTGTCGCTGGCCTTCTGTACCCTAGGTTGCGGGTTCGACCCCGGCCCAAGTCGGTGGATTTTCATGATGCAGAAAATTGACAGCGGCCATGTCGTATGATTATGCGGCATGTAAAAAATCCCTTGAAGTGCCCCTTTGGCTTGGGTGCTCTCGGCAAAATTAAATTCCTAAGTTCAATTTCGCATCGTCAGAGCTCAGTTGCCTCTCTCTGGGGAGGAAACTCTGCGTCAAAATTACTTGAGGCAATTGGTGTCGCGTAAATGGTGCCGCACTAAAAAGCGATACCAACTCCTGGGGAATGAACTAGGTCTGCAAAGGTAAGAAATACCAATGCGCAGACCGATTACAAAAAAAATAATGCTAATAAATCAGATTTCATATCAGACTATTTCTAGGCTAAGAACAGGTCATCACAGAGGAATGAAGTTTGATAGGGATGGTAGAAGAACTTATAGGAATTGTGATAACTGTTTAGATACAGAGCTAACACCTGCTCATATTTTTGACTGTCCAGCTGTTCTTGCTGCTCTACAAGAAATAGGGGTCCTTTTCTCGTCAACAAACATCTATGTTGACAATATTGCACAGATTGCCAAAACAGTCATCTGGGAGCATGGTACTATCTGATTTGGTCCCGTCATGGATACGGCATCATATTTCATACGATGTAATAGGTAAACCATCTATGAAAAGCAATTTGTAATAGATTAATTAACTCGTTTAATGTAAATTGTATTTGAGATAATGCATTAAGTATAAGGAACCCTTAAAATTTGAATTCAAATTATTATTTTTTTTATTTTTAATGGGCTGAGGATTGGTGTTTCACCATTTCAGATCTAGTACATTCCCCGGGAGCTGGTATCTCTTTTTAGTGCTGTACCCCATAGGAGGATACCAATCGCCGCAGGTAAGTTTCACGCCCAGTTTCCTGCACAGATGGAGCCACTTGAGCTCTCACGATGCGAACCTGTACCAGGGTTTAAACCTTGCCGACATCACGCAAACCAAACAGACACTCTAGGTATCTTTTGCATGTCGTATAATCTCACAACATGGACGCTGTCAATTTTCTGCATCATGAAATTCCACCGACTTGAAATACCTGGGGCTGACTTGAATACCAAACCAACCACGCCACTTAGCCGGATATTCAAAAAATTGGTTTTCCGTTTCCACAAGTCAATTTTAAAAACAATCGTTATTTTTTCATATAGAATCCATATTTCAGATAATTTTAATCACAATGTAATACTTTAGCTCATGAATGAATTGAATTAATGGGGTGGCACTACAAAGCAACGAGAGGGCGACGGACCTCGTAATTTTAAACCTCGGTCAAACGTCGAAGACGACAGTTGAGCTCTTCTACCTCTCTCCAAACTACTACACCAAGCCACAATGAAAGTATTTTAAGCCTGAACTGATTTCATGTGCATCAAGCCTTCAGTTGCACTAAGCTTCGAACCTGTGAGTCGACAACACTCATGCTACAAGTTAGAGGCTATTTTCACTCGAATACCACGTACACCCCCCACAGCAATCTCATATACTTCCAATAGCGAAAGCCCATGTCACAAAAAAACAAGTCACTATTTTTCTAGTTTATATATATATTGCTGGCATGTCTTCAACCATTTTAAAATTGTACACAATCTCTAAATTTCTATTTAACTTAACTCAGTAGCGCAACAGCCCATGAGGGCCAAGGCCTATTGTGCCCATATACTTGACCTAGGACTCTAAGGTGCATGAGCGAGTGAGTGATTTTGGGGTTTATTGGCGCAAGAGCCGATTTCGGCTATACTGCGCCAAACATTTGTTTTAATATCTGTGGTCTAGACGGGAAGAGAGAAAGAAAGAATGAATTGAATGACAAGAAAGAGGGTCGAAAATAGAGAAGGATCACTAGGGAACTCCGGGTTCGTGAAGCCCGTGTTTACCAAAGACAGTAAACCCCGTGGGAAAAGGAAAAGATCACTAGGGCACCTCGGGATTGTGACACCCGTACTCACCTAAAGAAGGTGAGCCCCCTGAGGGGTAAGGTGCATGAGCAGATGTTTCGGTCAGTCGAACTCGAACCCCTCCCGGTGTTAAGCTTCCAAGCAAGCTTGGTACTCATTTGCGACCCACTGAAGGGATGAATGGCTGAGTCGACCTTGCCCAGCCCGGAGTTCGAACCTAGGACCAATGGCTTGGAGTGAGTGAATATTAACGTCTACTGCTCATCTACACTAGGGATTTTGGTGACGGACCTTGTAATTTTTAACCATGGTCAAGTGACGTGGACGACACCTGAGATGGCACCCCCTCTCCTAACTACCACGCCAATGGGAGGACATTTGAGCTCTTCACAGATGTAACGTACATCGCTCCCCTAAACGGCGGGTCTTTTAGTGGTACTGCGCTAGAACTGATGACTTACCAGCTACGATGCTGCCAGCCACGAGTAGCCCTTGACCACTGGGCTACAGCGTCCCCCTGTGGTGTGGAAGCGCGACGCACTACCACTCAACCACTGGGCTTCCAAATTTCTATTTAATTTGAAAACTATTAAATGGTTCATGTACATCATTACCTTGCATTATGGAATTAATAATTCTCAAAAAAAAATTATAATTAAAGAGACATACGAATAAATTTAAGTGAAAGAAAAAAATACAGCTTGGTTTAAATCGTTAATTGCTTACTTACATTGTTCACATTATACATCAAGAGAGAGACTTAGATCCATTTGCTATTTCAAACTATTTAGTACTATGTTTCGGTATTATCATCTAAATCTTTAAATACCTTAAAATTACATAAATATCTTATAAAATTAAAATTATCTTACATTTACTTTTATTTATGTGTGTTAAATTTAATATTTATAAAACTACAAATAATATTGGTTTATTTTTTTAAATAATTCTTTCCATGAAAGAAACTTCGCTGTATTAATTACTTGAAACATTATATATATATATATATATATATATATGCTAATACATTTAGCAGTTTTAAAACAAACTCTCTAAAGCACGAAATGAAAAATTAACTCTTAAAAAGCAATCTGTAATAAATTACACCAACGAAAAGATAATTTAAAACAAGAGACAGATCTTAAATAATTTTTAAACATAATTCAAAACATTTGAAATGATAATTTGAAAACAAGATCGACATTCAGTAGGAGATCATAGATTATATTAATTTCCCCACTCACACTACTTTAAGAAAAAAAATACATCTTCGACAGTTAATTAACTTGACAGAGGAATTAGAAATTAGCTATTAGGGAATTCCTCGACAGTTCCCTAGAAGAAATAGTCCCCCCTCCTTTTTAAGTGAAATCGTACGTATCGAACGTCGTGAAAGCAAAAACCATTTCTTTTTTCCCCTCCACCCTCACCATAACCTAATATAAATCTGCCATTTTAAAAGCTTTCAATTTACTTTTTAAACGAAGGAATCTGATTGTGATAATGCAACACATGTATTTAAAAAACAGCGGAAGCAAGAAAGAAAAAAAAGAAAAAGAAAAAAAATGATGGGGTAGAGAGAGCACAGAAGAAAAGAAACTTAATGTGTTTTACTTTACCTGAGCTGCATATATTTAAAGTTAAAACGAACGAAAAAGAACGAAGAAAAAATAAATAATGTTCTTTTTTTCTCGTCCTTAAGAATCCTCACTTAACTAGAGAGGGTTTTTCCTCACTTTCGTTTATTTCTTTTTTTTTTTCTTTATTTATTCATTTTGGTTTTTTACAAATTTTTTTTTCATGAAGGAAACTTCTTTTAAAGTTATCAATCATGACTCTTTTATTTTATGCTCACATGTGTGCTCTTTCTCAAGCTTTTTAAGTAAGCCTTTTCATTCTAGATTGATAAAAATTTTAGGGTGTGGTAAACAGTCATTGATTCTGTTGTATTCAGCCAATTTAGAGAGAGGAGCAGGTATAGTAGCTTCTTTTCCTTCCTCCTACTCCTGATTAATTCCAGTATCGGCACTCACGTCGTTTTCATATTTATTCTAAGGAGTGTTATTATTATTCATTCGAGTTTCATTCGAAATTTTAATAGGATGGGTTCTTTCATAGATTATTCATCGTCTTTAAAAAAAAAAGAATGTTTTAATTTAGAATTCTCGCTACGTGTTTGGGTATTGATTCGGCTTTGTTTATTTGAAAGAAGTTTTTTGTTATTTGTTTTCGTTAATTCGAGCAATGATACTTATTATTTGGTGTTTTAAAAGTATGATATAATTTTTTTTTTATTTTGATATATTGTTTGCTTTTGTCTAGAAGAAAAAAAGATTAAACATGTAACTAAAAACTGAATTTTATATTTGAGGGTATTTTTTGAAAAAAAAATATATAGAGTTAAATGTCTTCAAACATTAATAAATTAGTTCTTTGTCTTAATTTAAACATGTTAAAATGTCAGTAAATTGTCTCTTAATTTAATCTATAACAGAGATTTTAATGATAAATTTGTGTTTGGAATTCCACAACCACCTATGTAAATGTGGTTACATGAATTGAATTGTGGAGAAAGAAAAATGCTTTCTTTTTTACAATTCAGAACCAATATTTATTATTATAGAGCCAAATTTAATTGTTCAAGGTATTTAAAAAATTAGTTTAATTAAATCAGATACATTAAAAAATTTCTCATTAAGGCGTATCCTAAAAAATAAGTTAATGGAGTTGTGAGTGTAAGGAAGAGAGATAAAAAGACAAACACACAGAGAGAGACAGACAGAAACACGGACAGAGAGAAGCATACACACAGAGAGAATAAGATAGAAATAAATGCAGAGACAAAGATAGAGAGAAACAGAGACAAAAAGAGACAGAGAGAGAGAGAGAGAGAGACAGAGAGAGATCAAGATACACAATATAGAAATAGCTACTAAGCAGAGACAGTAAATCGGAGACAAAAAGAAAAACATAGTAGAGTCAGGCAGATAATATTTTTATGCTATAACGTTATATTATAGCATACACTAAATTTCAGTATCGTTTGATGAAAATTAGGAATATTTGACGCCTGTTTTTAATAAATATCCCTCCCTCATGTGAATGTTTATCAATTTTATTGAATAATTATCAATATAGTCTTACACAGCATGCTGTAGAAATTAGGATAGTGAGATAATAGTCGTTCATTATTATTTTTCAACCATGGTTAAAAGTAGCTAACTGTCAGCAAAGTTTTGATCTATTGTGACATTTTTTAAAAAATTCATGGTCCTAATTTTTTTAAAAAAATTAATGGAGTACTATTTATTTCAGGGACCATGTATCGTTACTGTGGAAAGTTTAAATATGTATATGATGTGCGAGTACAAATTATAACGAGAAAATGAAAAGAAACACGTCTTTTTGTGAAAACAGAACTGTTATATATATTAAATTTTTTATCTTTTAAAGATTAATGAAACAATATTTGAGTAAAAAAAGCATCTGTAAAAAGTCTCATTTGCTCAATCTTCTTATAAAAGCAAATTATTGCTTTAAGCAAAGTTTGTAAGTTTCCGTTTTAGCTACAGGCATTCTTCTATTTACTTATCAGTTTATTAGATGAAACCTTTAATTATTTAAAATATTTGTTCCTCCAAATTGTAAAAAAAAATATATATAATTTCTAGTTAAAATTTCGATTCATGTTCATCAAACGTTCACAATAATAATACGAGTTAAGATAAAACATCACGAGAAAAATAATACATTTAAAAACACGTTATATCTAACATGAACACGAAAAATCATTCTTCTGTAACTTCAAAAAGCAATATAATAATTTGTTTTAAAACTTGGTATTTGAATAATTACAAAAAGCAAGAAAAATCAATAACTATAACGAAAGCTTATTTCACTTATAATAAGAAATACCCAATAAATGTTTAAAAAATATTCAAATTAATTAATATTAATAACAATAGAATGCAAAGTACGAAATACTTGTTAGCTAATGAAATATAATATTTGTACTATTTGTTTGAGTATTTGTTTTGAACTATGATCACCATCGAATAACTTAAGTACTTACCGAATGAATTACTAGAAGTTAGTTCCATTAGTGTTGGAATAATTTTCATACGCAATTTCGTGAATTTGCATAATTTTTCCATTAAGATATTTATAACGATTATTAATTGTAGCAGTAGTGGAGCGAGCATCACTTCAGTAATCTAAAATCATACTCATAAATTTCTAATTGATTAAATTTTTATTGAAATAAATTACTTGAAACGATACATTTTTCAAACACATTTTTACCTCATGTCAACAATTTATTGTCATGTAATATAGTATATAAAAATATTTATTTTTTACAAAATTGTGGAGGAGGAAAAGGGTGATAAATTTAATTATATTTTAGTTCTAAATTCCAAGATGGTAAATGATTTTATAACAAATTATGTAGGAAAAAATATATGAATTTATCATTGAATGAATGATAGTACACCATACTAAGGAAAACTATGAGTATTTCATTCAATGGTAAATAACTTAGCGTTATTTAAAACTTTGATTCAATATTTTCGCAATTTTTGACAAATTGTGCAAGTATAATTAATCCATTGGTTTTCTGAAATGAAGTAAATTAAAAATAAATCTGTGAAACACTATAAAACGGATAAAATTCCAAAGGAAATTGATGGAAAATTTCTTAGTGAAGACTTATATTTATATGTATGTTTAGCATCAAAAAATTCAATTAAAATCGCCAAATGAATATGATCTTCAAATTAAATTTTAAACAAACGCAATCAACCCCCTGATTTTCTTGCTCGTGAAAAAGGGACACTTGAATCGCAATACACCCTCGTTCAATGTTTCGCATTTCTTCGGTTTACCAAGATGAAAATCAGCAAAACACGAAAACCTTTCACACAGCAAACAGAAGAAAACCGTTTATTTTATGATCTTCCTTTCGAAAAGGTCGCTCGGAGTTATATAGATCATCTCATTTGTCCACAGAATCATCGGGTATCGGTTTCCCGAGGTGGTCACCCCCTCTTCGACCACCCCAAGGGTTGTTCCTTCCTCCAACTCCATTCCTTCTAGATGCGCACTTAGGAACATCCATTTAAGATTTGTTTTTTGGCTTTTGTCTTTAAGTCAGCGTAAAAAGAAGGCTTGGGGTAACTTCTTTTTCCTTCGATATAGGGTTGGGGAACGTTGTTGTCTAGAACAATAGAACGAGAGATTGCATTTGAGTCACTTACCCTGCAAGTGAGTGCTTGTGATGTTCGATTGCGGGAAAGGCTTCTTGGGAAGTAGTTAAATGGGTATGGCATGTATGCATACTCTCAGATTTTTTTAGGAGGGCTTTTAGCATAATGTATAGCTTGTGATGTAAGTAAAAGTTGTGGGTTTATTATATGGCCTCTGGAATATATTCCACGCATATTATGCATGCATTAAGGATATAAAAGATGTCAGTAAAATAATTTATGTTTTTAGTTGCCTCTCTCACTCGCGTTTCATCAAGAATTAAACTTCCATTTGCAATGTATTTGAAGTTTAATTAAGATAAATTATGAGTAAAGGATTGTGCACATGGATTGTCAGATTGCAATTTAGTGTATATAAGCTACTAGCCACAGAGACATCTGGAAAATTCTTGAGTCCTTGGACTCAGAGACATCTCATGACTTTTTGGGGCCATGTGCCCCTATGCAAGAGTATGCCCTACCTGTGATCCTTAAAATTAGACAGTATATAGCAGGGGTGGGCAGACTTTTCCAGGGTGCGGGCTACTTCTAATTTTTAGCGCGTTTTTCACGTAGTGGAACAAAGCCCTATTAGAACGCAAATTTCGTCTTTGTCTTCGTTCCATATTTTGTCGAACCTTTTTCTCAGCCAATAAGCAACCAATTGACCTCGGGTTTTGGGAATTTGGTCGCATTTGTGCCCTAGATGAGCCGAATCATATTTAAATTTTCCCATAGTTTTCCCGAATTTTTCTACAAATTTTCCTGAATTTCGCTAGTTTATAACAAAATTTTCTCAAATTTTACCTAGTAAATTTATTGTTTGCAAAAAGTTTTTTTAAAAAAAAATCTACCTGCATTTTGGAGGAAATCTTCACAAAAAAGTTCAGAAAACAAGTATAAAAGGCTCTGATTTTACTTTTTTAATTTAATTATTTTTTTAAACAGTAAAGTGATAAGATATATAGTGTGAAGCGAAAATAGTTTTTTTTTGAAAACTAAAAGTGATAAGATATATAGTGTAAAGTGAAAATAGTTTTTGTCCGGGCTTTTGTAGCTTCTGTAAAAAAAATTTTTTTTTGCTTTTTTATAGTGCTGATACAGATTTGTGTCATTATTTCTTTTCAGCTCAATAGTAGTACATTTAGAGGAGTGGTGCAGTACTACTTTCTGTTAGTAAAAAGTTCATTAGTTGCATTATTGTAAAATACAACATGTGAAAAACGCGCTAAAATTACTTGGCCATGCCAATGATTGATATCTTGTTTCAAGGTGTTGCGGTCTACCCAGTATCAGTGGCACACACAAAGGGGGGAGGGGAGGGTCCATGAGTCTGGACCCTCCTCCATAGCCCATGATTTATTTTTCGAACGATTATCACCCCATGTATATAGAACAGAACATTTAATGAAATATTTAGCATTAATTATTCTTTCATTAATTAATGTTAATTATTTATTCAATAATTTATTTCTTGCTGTTTTTCGTTCCCGACAATCTACAAAATAAAAAAAATGTTTGGCAGTGTAGGGGACATGAAAATGGTACACATTTAACCCTGGACCCCCACTGTCCAGGGTCGTAGGTGGGGTGAGTTAAGGGCAAAGTCAACAATATTTATTATAACTTATACGGAATATATGTACTTACCTACGTAAATAAAATGGAAAACTCGCTTTTTTTTTAAACCAAGTTTAAAACAAAATGCAAAATACAAACATGATAATATTAGACACAAATATAATAATATCTAATGATGCATTTATCATCAAACAATTCAAAATACACTAAAAAATAAAACATTTCTACCTAAAGTTAGATCTTGTAGTTATAGTCCCTAAAAGACTTAGTTTGCGTACTGTTAGCCAATCTTGAATATTTCCGTATGCAATTACTAACGACTAATCTTCAGGCTGTCACACCAAATTGTCTTGGGGTCTACCGATCGATCGCGATCGACGTAATGCCCACCCCGGGTATATAGCATACATTATTAAATACTACTGTAAATGGTAATTTGAAAGAAATAAATGTGCGTGACTACACATGAGCTAGCGTAATAAGTGACAAGGACTACACATGAGCTGGCCCCCCTATCCTAACTACCACACCACACCAACAGGAGGACGTTTGGGCTGTCGACAGATTTAACGTGCATCGCTCCCCACACGGTGGGTTTTCAGTGGCACTCATGACACGCCAACCATGATCCGATGATCACTTGGCTACCGCGGCCTCCAGTTTTTCGGACAATATGTCCAGGAATATCACTCGACCCGTAAAATTATTCAAGTCATGATCTTATTGAGGCCGAGTTTTTTTTTTAATTATATAATAAAATCTTCAAAAACTTATTGACAGTAAAACTAAATTTTGAGACTAATATTATTGATACTGTTTAAATAAGTTGTGTTTAATTTAGCGCGATTTTTAGCTTACACTTAGAAAAATACACTACAAAAAAGAAAGCCTTAATACAGTTGCTTAATAATTACAATTAATTTTTTTAAGAAGCAAATATTTGTAATAAAGAATCAGATTAAATTTACGGAGGATGGTAAAAATCAAGGGCACCTTTATTGTAAGTTGAAATTTATATTTCTGATAATGCAAAAGGATTTTTAAAACCTATTTAAAAAGAAAATAATATATTTAGAACCTAATTTTCTGTTATTTATTTTATTAGTTTTTTTTCGTGAAAAAAAGTATAAATTTTCGATTATCCTTTTCGACAACTATTGTTTTTTGAATGCGTCCTCGATATAATGCCTCATAAAATGAGATATTCAGTGATGTGTCATTGAACTGTAATTTTTGAACAATGGTTGTTGTTTGCAACATTCCTGTTTTTGGGTATGAAAAACAACTCAAATGATTGAAGAGTATTATAAAACTATTAACGTATTTTCATTTTATTTTTGTAATAAAGTTTTTCTATAAGTGTAATGAAAATGATTTTGTACACAGAACAGAGCCATACTTCCAGAAGAAGATTACTTATTTTATATTAATTTGAGTGTTCCTTAAGGGCATCGTCATTTTCTTCCTCATAAATCTTTAAAAAGAATACAAAAAGACAAATTCATGTTATCGGAATCATTTACCAGATCATTGAAAATTGAACTTATTGTTTTAGACTATCATAAAACTTTCAAGTGACCTGTTGAATGAAAGTAGTATATACATAAATAACAAACTTTATGATATTTTATGGTTTTATGCACAAATATATCAAAACAGGGGTGAGCAACTCTTTTGGCTCGAAGGTCACGATAAGTGGAAGGTACCGAAAGGCCGCATCTTTTTTAAAATGATTGAATTTATTAGTAATTTTTGCATCTGTGAAAACGTATAAATTGTAATATAAAAATGTGAATTAAATAAAATCGTGTAAGTTTTATACATTTATTGTGCTAATTTTATATCATCTATAGCTGCTAGCGCACTTAATTTTTGGAACAGTTCAATATATACCTTTTCACATTTTTCTACACTTTTTTTGAAATCAGGAGTGAGATGGCTTGTTGAAATTCTCATCAAACCCTGTCAATTGACGTTAGCCATTTTGCATCTATATGTTCTCTTGTTGATATTCATGCAAAGCCCAGTGGAGGAGTAATTGTGTATTGCTGTTCCACGCCACAGGTCCGGGGTTCAAATCCCGGACTAAGCAAGGTCGACTCAAATTTTCATCCCTTCAGTGGGTCGATAAATGAGTATCAGGCTTGCTTGGGAGCTTAACACTTGGTATTTCGTGTCAGACTGACCACCTGACCGAAACATCTGCTCATGCATATCCAAGATCATTAAAACTGAGATGTGCACAGTATGCCATGCCACTCTATAGGCTGTTGCGACACTGAGTTCAGCCGAGTTGATTTCCATGCTAGAAAATCTTTGCTCACGCAGATATATGTTGACACAAAAAATAAAACATTTTATGTTGGTTTGGTTTTCCGACTTTCTTGTTGGGTCTTGAAAAGAGTGTTTAAAGGCTGCACGTGGCCTGCAGGCCACTATTTCCCGCTTTTGAATTAAATAATTAATTATAATAAACGTGTATTAATAATCTAATATTTGATTAAAGAATATAGAGACTTATATCATACAGCTAATTGAGCTAAAAAATAATAAACAAGTAAAGAATTGCAATGAATTCTAGGAAATTGGATGCATTCAAGCATGCGGGAATTAAGCCCTTAACCCTTTTACGATAAAATGAAACATTTTCCCCAATTTAAAAGTGTTGATTGTCGTAAGGGTAAGGCCAGCTAAGCCTTTCATCCTTTCAGTTGGTCTAAGCGTGCTCGGGAACTAAATACTGATGGTTTCGCGTCAGACTGACTGCCTGATCGGAACATCTGCTCATGTTCCTCAGTGCGCAAGGTCAGGAAAACTGAGATGGGTAACAGTAAACCTTGAACGTTATGGGCTGTTGCACTCCTGAGTTTAGAGATTGTCATATTTAATTTTAATCTTATTTGATTTTTTTATACAGGATTTCTAAATAGAACGTATGTCGAACGCAATTACTGAAACGGGAATGTTAAAAGGGAAAAAATAGTCCAATTAATTACAGCCAGTGATAAAATATTTGTGTGTGTGTGTGGTACAGTTTATTGTATCATGTAATAATACATTATTGTGTTTATATTCACATGTTTTATGTTGTTCGGTAAGTATAACTTTGTTCGATAATAAAATACATTTGAACAAATGGAAATAAATACTTGATAATTAAGATTACTCAAAAAAAATAATTATGTTCTGTTGAAAAAATAAATTACATATTCTTATTTTTATCTATTGTACGACTAAACAAACTAAAATAAAGGGTTACATTCTATTAATTACTCTAAGCAGCGTTATGGTCCTATAAGTGTTGAATTTCTAAAAATAGTGACCTGACTGAAAAGTGAAAGATGATTTGTAAAAGAGAGGGGATCAAATAAAACCTATAATTGAATTTTTAAATGCATACATTATTCTAATCAAATCGTATTTGACATAATTGTGTCGGGTTGGCATAAAAATTTTTTAAATTCAAATTTGTTTTATTTATATAATTCGGTATAATTAAATTTGCTATATTTACTTGAGAAATGACAAAATATATTTTTAAATCACCGATATTGCGTAAGTAAACATAGTTTTTACACTTATTAGCATTAAGTTTAAAAACGAATGACATTATAGCCGCACAGATTTCTTTAATAAAATAATTCGGGCAGAATTTTTAAGTAAATAGCTCAATGAATTATTTTAAAAACCCTATAATGGAGGTAATTTTTTTTATGTGATGATTTTTTTATAGACAGATTTTAAAGAAATAATTATTCGCTCTTTATTAGTTTTTTTTTAAATTTTATATTACTTTCTCTCTATCTCTCTTTTTGTTTTGAATTCGCAGATTCCGTGATTGAGTTTTAAAAAATATTCTTGAGAAAAAAAACATTTGATAAACATTTTATTTTTAACATTGTGAATATTGGATAATTATATTTGATAGTGATTCTGGAGAGTTTTGTAAAAAAACACCAATAATTTTAATTGTGTATTCAATTACCACGTCAAGAATTATAAAAGAAGTATTTTATGTTGGAAAAGCAATACAAGGACGAAATGTAAGAAATAGAAAGGTTTTGAAAAAAATACTGGTATTTTTAAATGAGGCAATTAAATACATTTAAGAAATGTTTAACATATACTGATATACATCAAAGAAATTCAAGATCTTCTTGTTTACGGATAATAGGACATTATGCCTTGCTAAAAGTATATATAGGCCGAGTTTAAATATAAATCAAAACATACTTAAAACGTATTTGTAAGTGAACGGCGAGAATCGTATTTACTTGTTATACAGGTAATGCTTATGTGCATAATTATTTTTTATACAATAATTAATTCAATTTAATTCGCAAGTCACTTTCTTTGTTTTATATTTAGATAAGAATAAATAATTTGGAAAAATTATTTCAAACTTTAAAATACAAAAAATAATTTAAATATACAATGAAAGACGTCGCAAAAATTGTAATTAAAATGTGTGAATAATATTTGAAAACACATTTATTGCATGCTATATGAATATACACTAAAGATATTTCACCCAAAATTTCATTAGATACAACTAAAAAATATACAGTGAAATTAGTTTAATGCCGCCCATCCGGTATAATGACGCTGACTGCGGTACCGTAGGGACTGGGTTCGAATACCGGAGAAGGCAGGGATGTTTGTGTTGTAACCTTTCCTTTGTGTTATAATCCCCCGTCTGATACATTGTGTGGTGCATGAGGTTCTTAAAATTCTCAATAAAAAATGTGTTTAATGAGAAAACGCTTAAGACGAAATATCGGTTAAGACGAAATAATACGTTGGTTTCGATAATCTAATTTGTATTTTCATGCATTTCTTTTAATGCGAAACAAAAATTGCTTAACAAAAAAAATTCCCTTCTGACAATGAATAAAATCATTAAAATTTCAGCCACGCAGGTGATATTTAAGAAAGCTATAAAATTAATGAGAGGAAGATTCCCATGTTTCATAGGAAGGGAGCTAACTTGGCTTTGAAACACCCTTGGAACAACTTGTGACACAAGCCAATTTTGTTTATCGAAGCTACTTTCAACCTCCACCCTTACAAACACCACATAAAAACATCCAATTACTTATCAGTTTTGTTTTTTAAAATCGAGAATATTTTGTATTAAATTTCTTTTGAATGTTTTTGATTCATTAATTTTTATTCAATACATGCATATATGCGCATAAAATGTTCTCTAAAAATTTTTATTTTCTTCATTATATGTTTGTATGTATTATATGTTTATATCTGTATCCTTTTTTTTTTTAGCAATATCCTTTAACACGAAAAAATATTTCAGTCTTTTCAGTTTTATGTTAATCCGGCACTTCATGCCCAAGGTATGCCATACCCAGCACATAACTTTTATCAAGACTCCATTTAAACTTTTATTTGAAAACGAATAGTGTCTCCTGTAGCTGACTTTAAGATCATATCCTTTGGGGGGGGGCTTTAGCTTATAGGCAAATTCCAAAGGCATATTTTTGGATACAGCCTCTTCGGGTATGTCATACCCTGCGCGTGGATCGTTGTACAGTTATAAATGCATGCGTAGACTTTAAAATCTTATGCAATGGCGTATTATTGCAGTTATTATGAGGAAATGTGATATTTAAGTAATTTAATACATACATTGTTTAATAGATATAGTACAATAGTATTTTCGGACGAAGAAAGACTCTTTGCGGGGGTGATGAAGTGTATAATAGCAAGTAGGATTACCTCTACTGATATCTATCCAGATAATTTAACTGAGGGAGCAATTATCCTCCTTGATAAAATGACCACATCATATTCAATGGCTAGAAAATGTAATTTATAGTCTATAACAAAAAATTTTGTGTTGTTGAACTTTGCGACAATAAATGCGTAAATAATTTTTTTAAGTAGTCAGAAACTACCTACTAAAGTATTTTGGATTTCGCTTTACAGAAGAATGTAGAACCAGCCAGCAATGCTTCAACGAAATTTTAAAAAAATTAAGATCCAGTGAAATCATCGCACTCACTCGCGATGAAAACTAAAGGAGTGTATAAACAATGTACTGAATGGCCTAGTAAAAATAACAGAAAAACTAAATTTACGTGGGAAAAGTGTAATAAATATATTGTATTTCCGACTTTTCTTCCTTTTTCACTTTTGTATGCAATGTTTACTGTAAAAACAGAATGTAAACACCCTCGGGTATGAGATACCCTGCGCGTGAAATTAAGGACGTTTTATTCACGAGTGAAGTGCCGGGTTAAACTATTTTCACAGAATTGACTTTTGTCTTAAATCTCAAAGTAAATATAGTCACGTAAAGTTGTGTTAAAAATGTTTTGTTCCCTAACCTCTAAAGCGGATATAATTTAATATTTTCAGCAAAAAGCTGTAAACTTTTATAGAAATTATAGCATAAATTTTCTTATTTCTTGATATGAATAATTTGTCTACTTACTAAATTTTACTTGTGTGGAATTTTTTTTTAAATCCCATTCACAAATCTTTCTTGGAACATCACATCCATCTCTCCTTCCCCAATAACAGCACAAATCCAAACTAACTACCACTTCAAGAACTCAACACAAAAGTCAGAAATACAAAGTAACTCCTTTCCACCCCCTTTAAGGAATCGACACAATAAGAAAACTCGATGGAAAAACGTTTCCAGAATCTTAAATGAGAACACATTTCTTCCTCTCACCCTCTTAAAATCACTTCTGCATCCTCCGGAGAGAATGAGTGATTACCCTTTGAACTATCCTTCAGGGGTTGTTATAAGTCCAACGTTTTACAGGAATGGTGTGGACCATATGTCTCGCTAGCAAATACCTTGGTGTTTTCCCACCTTAATTGTTTTGAATAAGTGGAGTAATAGTACAAGCTGTTTGTAAGATACCGGAAAAGTCTTCGGGAGGTTCCGGCAAAGGTGCGAGTGTCCATTTGCATATTAATTCTTTAGAGTTATTCTGTTTTCGTTAAGCGGGAGAGGGTAAAAAATCATTAGCTTTTCATGGGATTCTTTTAAAAATGTGTAAAGAGATTTTTTTTTCATTCGGATTTCAACATTTTTAGCGATTTGAAAGCCTGGGTGAAAATGGTGCCTAAACATTGGGTTGCAAGTAAAAGATTCTAAATTTTTAAATCTTTTTTTTTAAGTCTGTACAGCTTTACAATGTAATTCATTTATTATTTTTAAAAAATTTAAAAAACGCTAATTATGTCTTAAGGTATCCGACTGGTTACGACAACTTTTTTTTAAAAAAAGATATGTGGGTTTTTTTTGTTGTTTTTAGATTTTTTTTAGTACATTTTAAGAAAAATATGTTAAAATTAAGAAGAGAAAAAAAATTATTTTTACTAAAATGGAAAGAAATAGGTAACAATTTACAAAAAATAACATAAACGCGGCTTTTTCTGTACCAAAGGTTTATGAACAAATTTTCAATTTTTCAACTCTGATGTGTTGATATGTTATTCAATGTCGAAATGACCTTCAGGATAAGAGATTTTAATTTTTACAAAAACTAGAGGACTTTATCTCAGCTTTTCTATGGAATTGCTTAATAAAACAGTGATTATATTCACATAAGGGACTGTAAATTTTATAATAAAACAGTGATTGATAAATCTGAAGGTTAAAATACTTCTACTATTATACAGAAATCACACGAAAAATTTCAGTTCATTAATTTCAAAACTTTTTTAGCAATCGCTGGCTCCGATTTGATTAGTTTCAAAAAATCACATTTCGAGTAAAGCGCGTTTTAACGTATGGCATCTTGCTTAAAGTAATGGCATCTGCTTTTAATAAAACATTTATAGTTTTTAATGTAGTGAACGGAAAAAAAATTAGGATTTTTATAAAGCTCATAAGATGTCCTATAAAACAAAATCATAAAAAATTTGTCAATTTTTGTCAAAATTCACAATTTTAGGATATCGGATACCTTAAAACAATTTTAGAAAGTAAGAAATAATTAATAGATGTAAACTACCCATACTACTGCAAGAGCTAAGTGTTTTCTATTTGTCTTTAATCACCGGTTAAGTTTTTTAACTATGTTAAAAATATAACGACCAATTAAAATGCTTATAATTTTTAACACAATTTATTATTAATCAGCAAAATATTAAAGTTCGGGAACAAACATTTGTAAAGGGAGAAGGTTTAACCGTAAGATAAAAAGATGAATCATGTTGCCGAAAGGTTTGTTTTCCTAAAACGAGCAGAAGTGAAGTAGTTGGTGATACTGATAGATATTAGAGTATAAGGAAATGCATTTGTAAATCAATCATTTACGTGAAGATTTATGAAGAAGAAATCTTGTTGATATTTCTCAAAACACCTATTAGTTGTTCAAAGCTTTTTCTGATGGAAGCCTACCTGTCGTACTTTGTGGTCAAAAATGCGCATGTGCATCAACATTTATACTGAAGAAACTTATATAATTGATTAATTTTGAAGATATGTTAATATTTACGGAGTAATATATCTGCATGAGATTATTAAATAACAAAAGTTGTCAGTAAAAGAAATTATTTCGAAATATACATACGTAATAATTCCCGTTGATTTTCTCTTGAAAAGTTTTAACTTGTAATGGTCCTGAAACCTCGCAGAATTTTCAGTAAATAATTAATTGTTTAGTTACCCACCTAACACGAATTAACCCTAACACTTTCAACACTTAAATATCATATAATTAACGAATTTAGATCACAGATTATATAATCCATATCTTACGATAGCTGGCCACTAAACAGCAGAGACTTCCATGAAAGTCATGGAGTTTGGGAACCTCCGGTTGCCTTTTTGTATTTAAGCCTCTGTTTGATGGAAAATTTTCCGGCCGTTGCTTGTATTTATAATGTTATGTGTGGCCACTGTCTTTTGTTCTACATTTGTGTGAGTGTTTTCTACATGTAAAATAAAACAAGATGCTAATTCATCCAGCCTCATCAATCGTACTCGAAATCGACTGTCATCAATATCTTAGTTAAAATGGGAATGCATCTTTATATAAATATATATATATATCATACAATTCCGATCTATACTTTAAAAAACAATTCAACATATCGCAGTAAATTTTTCAGAAACTATCAGACTATTAAATTTTAATGAAGAACTATTTTTATTATTATAAACTAATTTAGCACAACACATAAATAAGTTTTCTAAAAAAATAAATCGAAGAAGAGCTCATTAAACATAAATAAAAATTAAGAAAGCCTATTTGTTATTTAAGCATGAAATTTATTATTTAATTTAATTTTCTTAAATATGTAGATTATCTATTTTTTTCAAAAATTCAAGCATTTAATTTATATATTAAAGGAAGTATGCAATATTTTAAATATGAACATATTTTAATGCATACCATAGATTTTCTTAAAATTTATTTTGAATTTTACTTTGTTATATACCTAACATTGTATTTTGATGCTGTGATGAAAAAAAATATATTTTGAAACAAATTTTAAAAATTATCAACATTAAAAACAACAAAAGTTTTCTTTCAAGTAAATATCGATTTTGTTAGTATTCTTTCTAATTTTGTTAAGTAAAATATTTTTTATTTATATATTATGTTTGTTTATTTCATAAATCTAAAATGTCTAATAAAGTTTTATAAAAGTATTCGTTGCATTTTTTCCCCCTTTAAGAGTTTTTTCATAAGAAAGCTTTTTAAATTGCAGTTTGCCGTATATGTATTGATTTATAAAATATTAATAGCAAGAATTATTTAAAAGAAGCATCCTGAAATTTAAAATGTCCTTAATTGTATGTTTTTATTGTCCTTTTAATCATTTCGGATCATATAGTGAATATTTCTATAAATACTTTCCGAACATATTCGAGTTCCATTTTAAACAAAGTTTTTATAAATAAGTGAAAAGCAAGGCAAAAATTAAAAGTTTTCTTTAGATTTCTACTTTCGTTAAATATATAATTCAAGTTAAATAAATTTTTTTCTTACTAGCTAAATTTGTAAAATTCTGTTATTATTAAGATAAACAAGATACAACAAAATAAAGTAATATTTTTTTTTTATGCTCACCATATATTAATTCAATATTTTATTCACTAAACTTTTATTGCAACTAAATACTTGTAATTTAACACTATTGATTACTTGTTCTAAGTGATTTTTATAAGCATCAAATAATGTACTAAAATGTCAAAGTACTCTAAACTTACTTTGTTTATTTTGTATTAATGTTTCGCTAGACATTAAAAAAATTGATGCTTGTGAGAAACTTATCTTAATCAAGAAAATTAGTCTTTTCATTCTTTGCATATTATTGCTGTTATATTTGCTATTATTCACTGTCTATATTTTACTACACAAGGGGATATATAAAATAAATATATTGTTGTTGGTTAACAAGTTTAAATATGTCTAAAAAAAGATATAAATAAACCCGTATAAGCAAAATAATGAATACATCCGCATCATGTATCTTAATCATACACATATTTTAGAAGTTTCCCATAATTTCACATTCAGTCGGATTATTTTACGAAGTTCTATTTTGCATGCTTTTTCCTGGGACCAAGAACATTTTATTTACTTCGTAAAATAACCTCCTAATAGCGAAGCGAATTTTCTATTTAACGAACATTTGACGTCGTGATTCGATTTTTCTTCTTCCTATTTTTAAAATATATGTCTGGACATTTTAAATTATTTTCTCTTTGAACTTATTTTATGGTGATCAAAGAGCCTGAACGGGGGTTTTATGAGTGAGGTACAAGTCATATCAAAAAGGGTGGAATCATGAATCAGAAATAAAGCATTTACTTCCAGGAAAGTCTGCCTAATATGATTTGACCTCTGTGAACTGCTATATAAGTCTCACAATGAGCTTACATACTTTTAATGAGGTAGTCAATACGTATTTGTGGCAACAAAACTCATTTTCTTAAAAGCGAGGACTTCCTGGGAGGGGGAAAGATGAGGGATTATCCCCCCCCCCTTTCCTTATCTTAACTCCCACCAAATTCAATAAAATTGTGACCCTATGATCTCGAGTATCAATCCATACAGATCCACTCCTTCATGAAATTCATCAACATTGGGAGTTCTGTGCAGCTGCACATTATCGTCCATAAAAACGTAGTGCGGGCCTATTGCACATAGAAAAAACTCACATAGGCTTCCAGGATCTCATCCCAAGAGCGCTGTGAGTTGACAGTGCCCTTTGAAAACGTACTGTGACGTAAAACTGACCAATATTATGCCCCTACACACGATTCATTGTCACTAAATTTGTCGATTTTTATTACGTAGGAGGAATGACAGCGAGATCCATTTTCTCTCCAGGTGATGACTGGACGAGAATCACTTTGTTTGGTACATTTATACTGAACACTGCAAAGAACACGCCTCCATTCTCGCGGTGTCCATGGCTGATGTTTTCGGCTTCTCAATATCCAACATTTTCTCCTGGACGCCGGGCATAAAGGCCAGTCTGTGCAAAACGTCTGTGAACTGTTTGCATGGAAATTCTTCTTCCAGACACATCAACAGTCACTAACAAGCTGAGGCACCGTTGTCCGCCTATGTTGTTAGCGCGTTTTTCACGTAGTGGAACAATAGTGCTATAAGGACGCAAATTTCGTCTTCGTCCCACAGTTTTTCGTACCTTTATCTCAGACAATAAGCAACCAATTGACCTCGGGTTTTTGGCATTTGGTCGCATTTGTGCCCAAAGATGAGCCGAATCATAGTTAAAGTTTCCCATAGTTTTCCCGAATTTTTCTACAAATTTTCCTGAATTTCGCTAGTTTATAACAAAATTTTCTCAAATATGTGAAAAACGCGCTAAAATTATTTGGTCATGCCAATGATTGATATATTGTGTTATACTTAAAGCCAACTAACGGTCCTTTGTCAATGTCGATGCTCTGTAGCAAACCTGGCCGACCTTCCTGGTGAAAGTACCACTTGTATGGAGTTGATTCCATAACCAGGAGACCAATTTCGGGCCACTTGTAAACATCGAGCCACCTTCGCTTGTAACTAGCCAGCTTCAAGCCTGCCAATGGCTCTTCATCTCAAGGAATCATCTAAATCAGGGGTGGGCTGACTTAACCAGGGGGCGGGCTACTTCTAATTCTTTCAAGGAGTTGCGGTCCACCTAGTGTCATTGGCGCACACAAGGGCGGGGGAGGGGTCCATGGGTCCGGTCCTTCCCTCATAACCTTTCATTTTTTTTACCCGCTTCATTATAGTCCCATTATATAGTACGTAAAATGTAATTAAGTATTTGATTTTTGTAATTTTTTTATTAATTAATGTTAATTATTTACTCAGTAATTTATTTTTTGCTCCCGAAAATCGACAAAATAAAAAATAAAAATATGCTTGGCTGCGTATTGGGGTATGATACGAGAATGATAAACCTTCAATTCTCGACACCCTTCTCTTTAAAAATTCTTGTGTACGCCACTGATCAATGTCGTAGGTGTGGTGAGGTAAGGAAAAGGTTATTCTCTCTCTTATAACTTAATATTAAGTATGTAATATGTAAATATATGTACTTACCTATACAGAACTAAAAAAAAATGCAACACTTTTAAAACCACGTTTAAAGCAAAAGGCAACATACAAACTTAATAATAATAGCCCCAAATATAATTATATCAAATTATACATTTATTATGAAACAATTCAAAAAACATTTAAAAAATAAAACATTTTTATCTTAAGTTAGTGTTTGTTTTTATATTCTGTAGAAGGCTTAGTCTGCGTACTGTCAGCCAATCGTGAATTTTCCGTATCTGGTAAAAATTTTAGGCGGTCACCCAAAAATGTCTTGGCGGTCCATTGGTCGATCGCAATCGACGTAGTTTTCATCCAGGATCTAAATGATTATGAGAATACATTCTTACTCAAAACAGTCTAAATTCTTTGTTTTAATGCAATATTCACAACACTGGAGACAAAATTTCCTTATGCTTGAACGGTCTCAATCCAGTCGTTTTGCAAAAACTAACGCTTAAACTACGTCTTTTCTTAAATTGAAGGTTGATATTGTGTGCTACCCGTTCTTCAAAATATATAAACTACAAAATCTATCATTATTACTGGAGAAATTCTAAATCATGACAGAAAACATGTTTTTGACCTTAATTTTGTACAAGAGTATATTTTATGACGACACAAAATGTTCACATACTTAATTTATTGAACCGCAACATAAAAAACCCACTTAAATAATTTTAATTCAATTTTATTTTTAATAATAAAAATGTTTTTGAAACATTTAAGAAAATATCTAGAAACACATACTTCTAAATATCTGTTTTAAAATGCCCATTCTTTTTTTTCTTTATATTTAATTGCAAAAAGTCCTTTAAAAAGCATTGGAACTTCATTGAAAAAAATCCTTTTTATTTTAATAAATAACGGTTTTATATTCAAAGCGAATATCAATATTATTTTGATTTAAATCAGGAATATGCTTGTTAACTCAGAAACATGTTACTGCAGACGATTTAACGTAGAAAAACAATTCTAGAGCATTCTGCAGAATTTCTGTATTTTTTGAATAAATCTTCTCTAGAATGAAATCTCTTTTAATGATTTCAGAAAATGAAACGGTTTTAATAGAAAAAAATCAAGGGAGAAAAAGAATAAACTTCGTTATTATGTATTTGGATCAAATTTCTCAGAAATAATGGATTTCCTTTTATAAATTTGACGAAGAGAAGGAAAAAAAAATCAATCATATATCTTAAGTTGTGAAAGTAAAGATTCAAATAAAGTAATCAACATTCATTAAGTATTAAAAGCAATTAACAATGGAAAAACAAATATTTTAATTCTTTTAATTCCATTTTAATTAGAGTGCTGGTGTTTTTTTAATTTTAATAAACTGGATTAAGAAATGTAAGAAAAAAATGAGCGTTGTCGAAAACAAATTAAGAAATTATTTGAATAATTGTAATTGTTTTTATTAGTAAATAAATCCGTGGAATGAAGCGTTTTTGCTCATTTTTTAAAATG
This sequence comes from Trichonephila clavata, assembly GCA_019973975.1. Classification (NCBI taxonomy): domain Eukaryota; kingdom Metazoa; phylum Arthropoda; class Arachnida; order Araneae; family Nephilidae; genus Trichonephila; species Trichonephila clavata. The sequence goes on from BMAO01039133.1 coordinate 88,136, forward strand.
TTTTGATTTGGAAAAGAAATATATATAATATCAATAAAAACGGAAAGTAAATAATAATACATCTTAAGTGTTAAATTGTATACAGAACAAAATCTTTTTCTTTTTTTAAATCATTTATTTTTTATATCGTCATAATCTATACATATATGATAAAATCGACTCTCTGATCTTGAGATCTCTGGAACTTTTAGAACTAGAGACTTGAAAAATTGGCAAGCATGTTCCTTTCAGTGAGTAGAAATCCGTTATATATAAGCGCAGTTTTAACAAAAATCGACTCCCAAAGAAGGTTTCTAGGTGTTGCAGATAAAAATTCTCATTTATAAACTATTACACCTACAAATTTAAAATTCCGCTAACGTTTTTTCTTCACTGAACAGAGATTTGTTAAGAGCTTGTTTTGTGGAAATCCACACCCAGTGTATGGTAACGTTTGAGATAAAAAAAACATTTCCGTTTTTGAGCTACTAGGCACATGCAGACTTTAAATTTGGTAAGCATGTTTCCTCTGTTGAGTAGAGATCAATAAGAACTGTTTGAACGGAAATCGACTTCCAAATGGGGTAGGATTAAGAGGGCGTTATAGAATAAAAATCCTTTTTTTTTAAACTGTAATTCTACAGGAAAAAGGATTCTGAGGATATGAATTCTACAGGATCTATTTTTAACACCCTTTCATAAGCTTCACTTGTATGTAACGGAATCTTTTAACTCAATTTTTACCCACTTTAAAAAGGTCAGAATAATTCGAATTTTTGCTCACTTGTCCAGGACCGATGACAATTCAATAATTTAATAATTTTGCTCAATTTTCTTGATTAGGATCATCAAGATTAACAATTTCCCATTTTCAGATCCCATCCCTCAATCGGTGATTAATTTCAGATCCCATTTCCAGATTTAGTGACTAAAAGATTAAGTTACAACTTAGTTCCGTTATTTATAAAAAAGGTGTTTAGTTTTTTTTAAACTATTAATTAGAATTCTACAGGTACCTTTCTTTTGTTTACAGACTCTCTAAAAAATATGTTTGAGGGAATCACATGCAAGAGGGGTCTATAGAGGCGTGAATGATAAGTTTACCTCTGTTTTAGAAACACAAGTCTTGTTCTTTTTTAAGAGATGAGGTTGATAAGAATATTTTTCAATGCAACCAAAAGCTTAATACTAGGACTTAGATAATAACCTAAAACTAATGTATAGTCTGAAAAATTCATGAAACACCCAGCGGAAAAAGCCGTTAACAGCTAGTTGATAAATAAGTTTATAAAACCAATTAATAGTTTTTAAAAGAATTGGCGTAAATTTATGGAATATAAATTTTAAATTACTTGGAAAACAAATGAAAAGAAAGCAATCTTTCTCGCTTTATATATAGCTTATGATAAATATATCCCAATACTTAATTTAAGCTACATATCTTTTAAATATTAATAGAATACTAGCAGTCTGTTTTCATTTTTATATCTATTGTTTTTAATCTTTAAAGTTATAAATATAAAAATAAATTTTGGATAGCAATCAATTGGATTATATACCATTACGTCCTTTTAATTAAATATTTGTTGAAATAATTGGGCTGCATCGTTATGAAAAAACAATGTGATTTTAATCTTTTATTTTCGGCAACACAAGATAATAATCATTCACAGTCAATGTTCACCAGCCATTAAGAAAAAAAAGTTATGGACTAATATATGGAAAATTTTATATTTGGTGGACCAATAATACGAATTTAGAAAAAAAAGGAAAAAACATTAATATAATTATTAGAAAACTTTCATTTCATTAATGTGAAATACACTCTAAAGGTAACAAATTTATCAAATAATATTTTTTAAAAAATGAAACATTTATTTTACCACACTTGTTTAGTATGTCCAAATTTTTCAGTAAAACACCAACATTTTTTCACGCACCACCGTTTGGCGGCATCTGGTCAGTTTCCTTAAAATAGGGATCTTCAAATTTTAATGCTCAAGGACCATATCAATAAATCCACAACAACCCGCGGGCCCCACGACTGTCAAAAAAATAAAGTAGTCAGGAAATTTAAATAAGAAAGGGAGGTTCGTTTTACAAGATTACAATTGATTCCAAGGCAAGAAATTGTTTTACTGATTTGTATATATGCATATATATCGGTTTCAAAAACGTTAAATGGAAGTAAAAATAATATACTTTGCGTGTTAAAATAAAAGTTTACAGCTTTTCTTCTGAAGATTTCCGAGATTTTATGTGTAGTCAGACATTTTTATAATTAAAATTATTTAAGATATAATGAAATTTTTGAAGAATCAAACATTTTAAGAAAATTGACCCCTAATAGATATCAAGCTTATCAATACAAAGTTTTAAATATCAAAAACAGAAAGAGAGTTTTTTACGACCAGGCAATTTTTCCTGAAATTGCCTCGGATTCAAATGAAATGAATTCAGACTAAAATGACTTCAGCGACGCATTCATGGTCCACGGACAACACATCATTGGTTGTAGACCCCTATTTTAAAATATAATATGGTACTAAAACAATTAATTATTTACATTTCATAATTAGAATTACAACAGATATCTCAATACATTAATCGATAGAAAATAATTCCATAAATATATTTGTCGCTCTGAAAACGCAGAATAACCACAAATCCCAAACCTGTCATAACCTTCACCCTTTCCTAAAGTTCAACTCTTCTACGCCAAAGGCAAAATAGGGGTGGGGGAGAGACGGTGAAGATAGTGTCTTCTCCCCCTAAGCTTAAGCCACAATTTTGACCTAATCAGCAAGGTATTATGTAGGGAGAGAATAAGCTGATTTTAATGGAAGAATATATCCGCATGCAAATAATTACTGTACTTCCTATACTCCCATAATTCCTGGACATTTATGATGCTAAGCTGACATCAATCTCAACAGCGGTACACTCACTAATTTAGCTAATAATCTCTTCCTCATCGCGTTGCCATCAAAAATTTCTACGTCATTTCTGCGTGGGATAGTTTTCCCAATAGTGTGGCTTCTCATACAATTGAGGCTGGGATTAAAGCAGAATTATGTTCTAAATCTCGATGTACCGCCGGACTTTTGGGTGTCATTCGAGGATGATCGGAACGGATTATGTGTTCGGGATTTCGAAAAATTTCGAAAGAGCGTCTTCGGAATGTTATTAATGGCCATTTGAAGTGATTAATTGTTTGGTGGTGATTCGTCTTTAATTTTAAATCCGCCGTTTCTCTCAGTCTGCTATTAAATGGATGGTTAATTAGTAAAGTGACAAATGGATTTGAATTTGCATGATTTATCGGATTCAAAAGCGTGCGAAATGTTTAAGTATGTTTGCACGCCAAATGTATTTTTTTCTAAAAATATAAAACTTTAAATACGTTAGTTCTGCGAAGAATTGATAAAAAAAAAAAGATTATAGAAAGACAAAAAATTTTTTGCCAATAAACATTTTATCAATGTTATTTATTCAGACACTATATTAAGTATAATAGCAAAATGATTGTTTTTCTCTCATAGTTTTATGATTTTAAATCCTACATTTGTTTGAATGATGTATATTAATATGTCCTATTCATATTTCGAATCTAAAACAAAGTATTACAATTTTAAAGAAACATACAATGAAAACTTAGTTGGTTTCATATAATTATAAGGCAATTTTCTTATTTTAAATATGTCATTGTATCATTAACAAAATTGTTATAGGTAAAGAAATAGCTTAATCTTGAACATTGATTATTTTATAAATATCTAGGAATAAATATAAGGATCAAAACCAAGCAAACTCATCAAAACAAAGAAAAAGACAAAAGATTTACGGACTTTTAAGGCAAAAAATAAAGTTCTTAGTAAATTTTGCAATACAAAAATATGGACATTGGTATCTTAAAAAGAAATGATTTTTTATTCATGTGGTGTATTTCATCCAATGTGAAGATAACAAAAGACTATGATAATAAATGATAACAAGGTATAAAGTTTTTGAATTCGTGCAGATCATGTTGCATGTAAATGCAGAAAAGTGGTGGCTAAACTTTGTGGGTATAAATGTTAATCTTTTAGAAAGATTACATTCAATTATAACTATTAAATTTAATTAAAAACAAAATTTTTTTATAAAATTTTGTTTTAATCAAATTTAATAGCCGGATTTAACCGGATTTGCATATATTTAAACAACTTAGCTTGATTTTATTTCTAAAAAACTAATCAATAAGAACACGATTAAATAAATAAGAAAATATTTCAACGAAGAGAAATTTTTTAAAATATATTTTTGTACATACAATTTTAGAACTGATTAAAATGGCAAGATACCTTATAAAAATGAATCATAATGATAATTCAGAAAGAAATTTATTATTTAATTTAAAATCCAAATATATTAAGAAAATAGTCGAAACATTATTAATAACTGAAAAACTCCCAAGCACCTTTCTCTTTAATATTTTCTGCTATTTATGAGAAACATATGTGGACTATTATAAATATCGTTGTATTTAATTATATGCTTTATGTTGCACCAATCTATTCACACGTATATAAATTTACTATTCTTGCTTCACCATGTTATGCATGTTTAAGGAATAAATTAATACAGTGCATTCAATTTACTTAATTTGGAAAGCGAAATTATGCACTTAATTACAATCAAACACAAGGAACTTTGTCTCCAAATTAACGGAAATTATCAACAATACATTCAGTAAAAATGGTTTGCAAAGTATTTTAAAGTAAATCCGTGTAATTCTGTATTTTCGTCTTCATAACAGCAATTGTTATTTTATTTCAAATAAATACTTAAAGGCTGTCTAGAAAAAAATTTAGGTTGCCTATTCAATTTTGAATAACTTACTGAAATATTTCTACAGTAATTTTGAAAAAAAAAAAGAGAGAATGCTTAGCTTATTCCAAAAACGCTGACCCACGAAATTTTAAAATTTAATTAGTTAACTTACTAAAGCGCATAAAATAAAGGTTATCAATTGATACTTCAATTATTTAACAATTTTTTTTTTTAAAAAAGCATCGATAAGTTTAAATATTCTATATTTCCAATGTTCTCTTTTTAGTACAACGTTGTCTTACAGAGTGAGTAAGTAAATATCAAAGTCACACACTATGCAGCTACTAGAGGGCTTCTGACAAGAGACCTCGTAATTTTGAACTATGGTTTAGTGACGAGGACGATATCTGAGTTGCCCCCCTCTCCCCTAATTTCCCTTCTACACCAACGGGAGAACGACTGAACCTCGAAAAATTTAACGTACATCGACCCACTCTGCACGGTGGGTCTTCAGCTGTACCAGGCTTGCACTGATGATACGCCGGCCACGAGTCTGTGACTTCTACCACTAACGCCGGTATTCACCACTAACCTGACCCAGCGATGAAACCTGGGGTTAAGTAACCGGCAGTCAAGTTAAAACTAACCCCAGGTTAGAACTTCTATTCACCACGGTTTTTCAACCTCAGGTTATTTGACTGCGGGTTTCCTAACCTTTGGTTACCGGTCGATTCTCATTGGTCGAAGTAAACCCCGTGATTTCGGCTGATTTCTCCGTGATCTGAACTAAACTTCTATCAGAACAGTTGCATATTCTTCTTTTTCAATGTTTATTCTTCAAAATGAATACTTTCAAAGTTTATTGTACGCAATTTAGAAAGGGAACACTTGCATGTTACAGAAACATGCGGTTAGTTATTTTTAAAAAAAGCATATAGTGAAACAGCACGGCAATTGAATGACATTGACGGAGTGATGAATCCACGAACGACAAAACAATTCCGTCAATGTTATGGACTTTAAAAAAAAATTGAAAGAAAAAAAAGCAGCGTATTTTGTCAAGAAAGGAGAAAAACAAAGTGTGGTGAAATATCGTAAGAAATGAAATTTTAACGGACTTTGAGACCGTCCATTTCTTCACATACATTATTATTTTGTTCTTAATATCCTCTCTCTTCTGGATAATGTAGAATACTTTGAATAACGTAGCTGCGAAATTGGGCAAATTTTAAAAAAAAAATCCTCATAAAAGAGTTGAAAGAAAAATCCGAACTTAAACAGTTTCAAAACTGTAAACACTCGAAAAATGGCATACTGCGCGTGCGTGGTTAAAACTAACCCGGCTGTGACCTAGGTTAGAATTCTCTAACTTGACCCGGAGTTAAGTTATTAACTTGCGATGGTGAATCGTACTTTTGGCGAAACCCAGGTTTCCTTCCTCTAACCGATGGTTAGGTTAGTGGTGAATACGGGCGTAAGCAACCAGGACCACCCAAGAGTTCGTGACCATTACCACTAAGTATCATTATAACCTATACATTTTAATTGTATACGAATGTTAAAAAGCATTAGAATGTAAATTAGTGCTTCACAAACTTTCAATACTTGCGACCAAATTTTCAATCATAATTTTCATCACACCCCGCATAATACTGTAACAATTTACTTAATTCAATAACAATGCATTTCTTATTAAAGCTACAATATGATTTTAATTTTAAACGGTTTAAATTATATCAAAATAAGTATTAAAATTTATACATAGTTGTGTACATGACAAGACCATGGGAATCACTAGTAATTTTATTAATCTTGTTCTTAACTTAGTATTGATAAATTAATTATCAAATACATTGTGCAGTATTGATGCATTTATAGGTATATTATATCAGTGCAAATAAGTATTTTACTTTTATTATGTCAGAATGTATTTTGTTTTTTGCTTACATTCAATAAATTTGTAATTATTTAAAACTTTTATTTTAGACATATTCGTGGCCCCTTTTAAGGTTATCATGGGACCCTAGGGAGGGAGTGCACATACAGTTTGAGAAATGCTGATATAAATTAATAATGTGTATATATATATTTTAAAATATAATTATTTATTTTTGAGAATTGTATGTACTTAAAGATACCCAGTTGAGTGAAATATCAGTTCTTTGTTTCTTGATTTTAAAGGCATTCATTTATACATTAAATTTTTCGCAACGTAAAACCACTCTTTTGTAAATACAATATTTTTGCATCGTTTCATATTGTGTGTGTAAGCACTTTCTTTTCCAAGAAAACAACCAAAAGGAATCCTGAATGTCATACCCATTTATGTATCGCTTGTGATGTTTTCCCACAATCGAACGTCACAAACACTCTCTTACATCATAAGAAACTCGGATGCATTAGGAAATACTTGGTTGTATTACCACATATAAAAACATTCTGTTCATCCCTTTATTGAAGGAAAAAGAAGTTTATCCCACGCCCTTCTTTACACTAAGAAGAAAGGTTACAGTCTTTAAATGGATTCTTCTAAATGCGTATCTAGTAGGAACAATCCCTTAAGGTTGTCGTAAGGACTGAGGACCACACACAAGAAGTCCGGCATCGCAGTGATTCTGGGGACAAATAAGATGATCTATAGAGAGTCTGAGCGACCTATTCGAAATTCATTACAGAAAGAGTTTTCTTTCTTTAGATTTGTTCGATAGGTGAAAGGTTAAATTGATTTGTTAGTTGTTGCCAACCAAGGAAATCTATAAGCCACACAATAAATTAAACATGATTCTATTATCGGACACGTGTTCCTCTTATACCAAATACAGCGTTTGTAGGATTTATTAAATGATTTTTTTTATCAATGCCGCATAATCATCATTAATGCCTGAGTGATAATTTTATTTACGTCGCGCTATAAGGCCGTACGAGATATATATATATATATATTGGTGACGTGTCTCGCAAATTTGAATCATGGTTAAGTAACACCCTGAGTTGATACCCACTTCTCCAAATTTCCACATACCTGCAATTGGAGGATTTTGAGTGCGATCGATTTAACACAGTGCTTCTCAAAATTTAAATATTTGCGCCCCAATATTCAATTATAATTTTCATCGAACCCCTCCATGCAACAACAATGTATTGAATTCAACAATACTATATTCTAAAGCTAAACCTACAGTACAACTTTACTCTCTTAAATACCACCGGCGTATATAAACGTCTCGCTCAGCCAGTGTTTTAATTTCCCCGGACGTATATATACGGCTTTCCGAAGTAAAATTTTTTCTGTGCCCTACCATCCATGAAATTATTTCGCAGGTTTTGGAATGCATAAAATGACCTTGAGACACAGCGCACATGGAAGGATTCACTTATTTCAGAGGATTTGCTTATTTTAAGGGATTTAAGGAATGAATTATAAACCGTACAAATTACGATAAATGTTCATTTTTGTTTTTAATTTTATATATGACAAACCTTTATGTGGGGTCATTAGTAATTATTAAACTTGGTCTTAACTTATTTTGAACCACTGTCAAATGACAAAGACGTTTCCTGTGTGTGAACTGGTAAACCACTTTCTAAACTTCCCCACCATACCAACTTTGAGCTTTGATAGATTTATCATGCATCATCTCTTTATAGCAGGTCTTCAGTTACACCATGTTGATTTATATTTCTGGCATTAATTCCTCCTGGAACGTATTTTTCAATACCCAGTAGCATCAAGACTCGAACTCATGACTCGAGTTCGCGACCATTACCACACTCCTACCTTGGCCTCATATAATTTACATGCGAGAGATAGGATTAAATGAATTCCCTTAAATGTTATTTAAAGATGTTTAATATTGTTGTTGTTAATAATGCCACCTGTCTGACGTAGTCAGATCAAGGCCGATGAAATTCATCATTGCATCGGGCTATATTGTACGCCTGCCGTTAGCCGTAGCTTTGAGCACTATGCATGTGACTGTACGATTTGGCTCGGTTACACCCCGATTTTGAAGTAGACCACCCTGGGAGTGGTCAGGGGCCTCCCACCTCTCTTCCCCTTCCACTAACCTCACGAGAGGATTTGCGGCTCGACAGCTATTTAGAGAACCACCATGTCGCGAAGGCACTATACATTTACAAACATCCATGCCTTCTCATGGATTAGAACCCAGGCCCTACGGCATATCAGTCAGCGTTGCTATCCACTAAAAAATCCGGAGGGGCGACTAAAAAAGATATTTATTGAATCACATAAGTGAATGTGTTTAATAGTGACTAGCTTTTAGATAATTTAACTCGCTCTCCAACCGTTATTTATTTATTTCATCTAATTGGTTATCTTTTATGTTGGTATGTATATACATAAAAAACATGCAGATAATTAAAAATTAAAGTATAATTAAGGTATGTATATAATTAAATCATATGCAGCAGCACAGCAATTTTTAACCCCTTAAGTGTCGTGGGCGTGTATACGCGTCCTGCTCAGCTGGTGCTTTTAGTGCCCCGGACGTGTATACTCGTCCATCCATTCTATCAAGGTTTATTGATTATGTTAATGTGAAAACATTTATGACAATAAAACTCTCAAGTCATTTACAAAATAATTCGAAATTTCCCTTTTTCCCCCCCTCGCTGTAAATAATGTAATGTAGCAAGGAAACAAATCAAAACGTGGGATTTGTTTTTTGTATTTTAGAGTATTTGTATGATAATAGAAGAAACTTTTTGCCTCCCTTGCATTGATAAAACATTAGCTGAGTGGTGATTCGCACCCCTTACGTTACTGGGCAATTTTCCGGTCAAGTGTTAGGGATTTTTGTAAAAAAAAAAATGAAATCAAAATGTGTTCTGTTTTACATGACAATATATTTGAAATGGTATATTTTTATTAGATCCGAACATATAAGCAAACATATGTTTCAGAGGTTGAATAATTTTGATTGTCAAATTCATATTACGATCAATAAATATTAAATATAAAAGATCTCACAACTCACAAAATACAAAAATTGGTCAAAAAATACATATAGTTAAAAAAAAAACGTAAATAAATAAAATTTTGATAGAGCTTAAATCATACTATTGAAGGATTTTAAGAGTGAAGATGATACAAAATAATTTAGCACTTTTTCTATATGAATAATTTTTGTAATATAATTTTTTTTATATTGTTATTTCCCTAAATCTATACAAAAAAATTGCATAGAACTTTGAGTATATGTCTTGAGAATTATACTAACGTAATGTATCTCAACACAGAAGTTTTGAAATTTTATAACACTTTTATAAGAACATTCAAAATATATTCATTGAAAAAAGAATCTAATTTTTAAAATATTTATCCTTTGCGAACTTTTATCCGAAATATTTTTAAATGAATCATTTTATTTCAAAAACAGCAAAATGTTTAATATTTTATGAATGAGTCTTATAAAACAATGATATTTTTTACCATTTAAAATTTATAAAGACAAAAGTAAAGCTAATTTTAAATAATGTTATGTTAATTCAATTATAGTTTAACTCTTACTAAAATTTCAAAATAAAATGTTTAAATGTAAATGTTAAAGAATTTATTTGTGTAAATATATAAACTCTTTCATTTTAATTCATTGAAAAAATCTAATTTATATTTCAGAACCATTTTTAAATGAAAATTAAATTACTGCAAACGATTAAGATTTGTTTAAAGGGTTTTTAGCAGACAATTAAAATACAACGTTTTCTTAATACTTCATTCGTTTGATTCAAATCACATTTAATAGTTTCTAAAAATTAATTGTTCTTTGAATTGTTTACACCTTGTAAAAATAAATAATTTATCGAGACTTTTGTATTTTGATTAAGTTTATTAAAACAATGAATGCTTTTTTAATTTTCTGAATGAAGTTTTTTACATGAAAGCAGTGGAAATGAAGATTCACATAAGGTAATCAGAACTCATTATTACTAAAAATAATTAATGGTGAAAGAAACAAAATATTTTGCATATACTTAAACCTTTTTTAATTAATGATTTTGACTCTAATTTTAATAAATAAATTCAATATTTCTTTTAAAGAAGGTGAAAAGGATTTTTTTAAGAGAATTATAAGAAATTTTTATTAGTGCATTTAAAAATAATTGTTTTTGTCTCAAATTAATTCTTTTAATAAAATGTTTTTACACATTTTTTGAAATTTTTTTTTATTTCAGTTGTGCAGAATGATTGTGTTATATTAATTAAATTTTGTTTACAAATTTGGAGTGTTATATAAAATGGAAAGTTATTTTTAATTTTCCAATTGTTTTAATTAACATTACGTGTCAGCATAACTCTTTTACATCTGAGAACATGTGCGTTGTAAGTACAAATTTTTCATTTCAATTATTATTATTATCAATAATATATAACAAATAATATTTTATTAATTATTTCGAAGAATATTTTATTATTTGTGTTGCAAAGAATATTTTACAATTTGTAACACTCATCTTAAACATGTTTTAATAATTTTTTGGTACTTTTCCATTTCGCAGGCTCAAATCTCACCAAGCAGTTTTTATAGGCGAAAACACACAATATACACGTAAAAAAGTTAATAAATTAAGTGTAATTCTTTACTTCGGAGGCATAAGCATTTTAATTTCGCTTAATGTTTTTTTCAAATGGTCACAAGTGGAAATATTCCGTTTGCCTAAGTTCTATCAATTTTAGCGATTTTATCACCTGCGCCAAAGAAATGGAAAAGTACTCATTTTTTTAAATCTGAATATTTATTTCGGAAACTCCGAGTTAAAATGTATATATAGTTGAGAGAATTTAAAAGTTTGAAAGGCACTTACGCGTATTATTGCAATAATCACCAACTCTATTAATTACTCGCCAAGTTGGTAACCCTAATTTTCGAAGTGTCATACGAGCTGAATTGGTAACCAAGTGCTTCGTTTTATATAATGTCACCAATTGGTTAGGATACTACGTAAGTACCATTTAAAATTAATTTTTTACAAATTTTTCTTATAATTTTTTTATTGTAAATTTACAGTTGAAAATGAAATAAGAAAAGAAAAAAAGCACAAAGTTATCATTTATAGGTCTTTATATACTTATGTATCATTTAAATGTCTTTAGTACAAAATGAAACGTAACAATGTATAAATGAAGCACTTAGTGGCCAATTCATCGCGTACGACACATAGGATATCGGGGTTACAAACTTGGCAATTGTTGCGATAATACGCAAGTATCTGTAATAATACACAAGTATTTATAATCAACTTTTAAAAAAATAGAAAAATAAATTACAAATAAAGTATATTAAGAAACTTACGAGTTTTTATTCAACATCCCTAGATAACACTCTGCATAAAACTTTGCATAGATTATGAAGAAATCTTAAATTATGCATAACATGAACATGCCCAAGTCATTTTTGTAATTCTATCCAGGTCTGTTACAGAATATTGGTCAAATGTAGAATATGTGATCCCTTGAAGAAGCCACTTTTTTGGCAACCAGAATAAGTCGCCAAACTGCTTATATGTAGTAATAGGTGTTTTGAGAGTAATGAACAGAAAGCCGAATTAATGAAGAGCCAAATTCAATTTAGCATCTAAAAAACATTGGTTAGTCCAGAAGGTTTATTTAGAACTCGAAATACAACGAATGTTATTTTCCTTTTCCACCTTCTTTTTTATATTGTTCTTGGTGAATTTAATATACATATACGAGAGAAAATTAATGAACTATTTATTAATTTCTTGTTTATGTGTAAACATTTTTTTTAAATTTTTCTTTGATAAACTTAGTGGATAATATGAATATTGTTGAAAGCTTTAATGTACTAAACTCAGAAAGAACTAAATTATATAAAGCTGGAAGTTATAGGTAGAAATTTCTCACAATCAAAATCGTTATAAAGTAAAAAATCTTAAAAATGTAGTTTGGTGAATTAAAAAAATCTCAATTTCTTCAAAATTATCACATTTTACTTTTTGATATTTTATTTCAAAGTTAAATTTACTCTGCTATTATCACTTTTGCTATATCCACATCGCTCATATCAGTATTTGACTGGATTTGATCGCGTAAGTGAGTGAATATGAACGTCGCACTGTTAAGCTACACGAGGACTTTTGGCGACGGACAGCGTAATTTTGAACCATAGTCAAGTGACGCGGACGACACCTGAGCTGGCACCCCCGTCTCCTAACTACCCCACCACACCAACGGGAGGACGTTTGAACTCTTGAAAGATTTAACGTGCACCACTTCCCTACGCGGCGGGACTTCAGTGGTACTGGGCTCGAACTCATGACACGCTAGCCATGATCCGATGCCTTGACCACTTGGCTATTGCGGCCACCTGGTTTTGATTGTGAACTCGTGACCAGCGTTGTCAAGTTGAGGGTTCGAAACCAAGTGCCAGAAGATCCACAATACTGAAGCACGTACGTTTAATATGATGTAGAGAAAGAGGTTAGAAGAGGAATTGTCATTGGACCATGGTTCAAAATTACGAGGTACGTCTCTAAGAGATAGGGTTGTATTAAGGTGTATCGGGAGGGTTATTGGCGACGAACCTCGTAATTCTGAACCATAGTCAAGTGACGAGCATGACACTTGAGCTGTTACTCCTTTTCTTAACTTCATGAATCCACCAATAGGAGGACGTTTGGGCCTCGACATATTAAAAGGCATTGGTTCCCTGTACACGACATGCCTTTAGTGGCACCCGAAGCCAACGGGTTGCTTCAAAGCAGTGGCGCACACAAGTGGGGTATCCAAGTGGAACGGATCCCCCCCCCCACAAAAAACCCCGATTTCTTTCGATGGATAATCCTATAGAACGTAAAATTTAATTAAGTACTTGCAATTAAAAATTTATTTTAGTAATTAATGCTAATTATTAATTCAATAATTTATTTTTACTATTTTTTGTTAACAAAATCGACAAAATCAGAACAATCAATTGGTGTTGTCTTGAGGTACGATACGAGTTGGGGGGGGGACTTTCGACCATGGGTCCTCCCCCCTTTGAAAAATTTTGTGTGCGCTACTGCTTTTAAGTGCTACGTAAATTAAAATTAAATCTAATTTCGCTTTTAGAAAGTGCTTAACAAATAAACTGCCGATTAAAATTTACATGATTCGCTCCACAGTGCCAACTTTTTACACATAAGCATGCGTATGCTATATACATATTGAAGGGAAAAGGAAAAGCCTAAATAAGCACCTTTTGCTTTGGAATATGTAAATCCTTCTTAAACACTATCAACGTCATTTTATTGCTTTCCAAAATCTTCGAAATAGTTTTACTGATAGCAGCACAGAGAAAATTTTCGTATTTTGGGAAGACGTACATATACGCTAGGGCAGTTGACGCACCGGTTGTATATACAGACGTCGGTGGTAGTTAAAAGGTTAAAATTTATATACTATATTACATTAAAAAAAACACATACTAAATATATTTTTATAAGATTCATATACTATATAATATTTCTGTATCAAACCCTTGTCCTATTGTTTAAAAATAATAAATAGTTTTTGTGAAAAAAATTAAAAATTGATTCTATAAATCAGATAACATGAATATTCAGTACATTTTAAGCAACTGCATTCCTAAAAGGAATGCATTGTGCTCTCGTAACTGACAAGATATTCACAAATCCTTATCTACAATTAGTGACCTTTTCATAACTTTAACTCCTCTACGCCAGAGGGGAAAATGAAGTAAATACACTGTTTCCTCACATAATCCCAGCCACAATTTTGACCTAATCAGAGCGGAATTACCACCAGTAAAGAGAGGGAGTAAGCTGATTTTAATGGAAGAGTATATCCACGAGCAAATAATTACTGTATCCATAATTCCCGGACATTTATGATGCTAAGCCGACATCAATCTCAACAGTGGTAGACTTTAGCTAATTTGGCTAATAATCATCTTTTTTTTCACCAAAAATTTCAGCGTCAGTTTGATGACGGAAAATCGTTCCAATACTGCAATTTCATAAAACTGAGGATGGGATTAAAGTCAGTATTATGTTTAAATCTCTATGTTTAACTGGACTTTTCTACGAACCTTCCAGGATGATTGGAACGGATTATACGTTCGAGAATCCGAAAAATTGTGAAAGAGAGGTTTTGAAATATTAATAATCGAATTGATTAATTGCTGGAAGGTTGTTCATTTTTAGTAGTAAATCTGGAGCTTTTATTTGTTCTAAGCGAGTGTTTGATTAGAAAATTTAGAATTGGAATGGAATATATTTGTTGCGTGGGTATTTTATGGAATAGCAAACATAAGAAATTAAGATATTTATTCAATGATAATGACATTAAAATATTTTTTAAATCACCTGTATCTTATTTCTAGTACTTTTGTTGTTGTGTACTTTCCCAAAAGGAAGGAAGGAAAATTGCCAGAGTCTGAGACAAGTTGGTCTTCTAGATGTATTCCTGTTGTTGGCTGTAGCCTTGATCACCATAACAGTGACATGACTATTTATCTCCTGTCCAATTTAGAGGGAATACCCTGGGTGTTAGGACCTCCCACCTCTCTTTCCCTTCTACCAACCTCACGAGAGGACTTGCGGCTCGGTGGCTATTTAGAGTACCCCCATGCCACATACACAAAGGCCCTACACATTTACAAACATACATGTCTTCTCCGGGATTTGAACCCAAGCCCTACGGCACAGCAGTCAGCGTCGCTAAACACTATATCGGATATAGGGGAGATTTCTAGTCTTATATAGTCATAAAGATATTGTAAGTTGACAAGCTTCAAAATAGATGTCGTAATTTTT